>SNQJ01S0026247.1:11687-34551 GCA_010110895.2 Picea sitchensis | reverse complement strand
GGGGGGGGGGTCCGAAAAAGCTTATTGACCATAGATCTGAGTGCCATCATCTTATCCATTCATCTATGCGCCTTCTTTAACTTGTCAGCACAAAATTATATTTGTTCTGAAAACTTAGGACAAGTGATTTATGCGGATTTACTAGCTTTCCCCTGCTTTGTATCGCCATGGGGGTTAGAAATTCACCTTTCAAACATCAAAGGTATGTTTCAATATCGATCATCATGCATATTTTATTGAAATAAAGGCCATTAACCTATGCTCTAACCTAATTGCCTATGACATTTAGCCTAGATTAAACTATTGGACTAAGAAATTACTTCTATCCTAGGGTTATTTGACCAAGATTAGGTAGTTTGGACAAATTTATTCACTAACTAAACTAATCAGCTTGGCTAAGATTAAACAATTTAGCCAAGTTTATTCACTAATCCTATCAACATCAATTTAAAAGGACTTGGTCATGCTTAAATTGTATGGACCAAGTCATTGTTATTGCATGGGGCTTTATTCAATTTATTTTATGCCCTCTTTTATTCTTTTTCTTTCTTTTCTTTTCTTTTTTCTTTTTCTTTCATTTCTTTTTCTTTTTCTTTTTCTTATCATTTACAGAATGGAAAATTATTTGGCAACCAAACACATTGAAAAGATGACATTTTAGTCACCAGTTGATCCTATAAATTATAGGGTTATAACACCTTCCCTCATATCTTCTTTGCTCAAAAGCTTACAAAATCGGTTCATACAGCTAAAATAACAACAAAGCCTAACCCTCAACAACAACAATAATAACAACAACCATCCCTATATGATACTTTCGTATCTATATTTATACATTTCGAGCTCTTCAGCCTTTTACAAAATATTACCAAAACCCTAACCCTTCTTACGTTAGTTATTTCTCCCATGCGCGTGTTGTTCTTCCTCCAGCTTTCACTTTACTTTGTGCTCGCTTTCTTGCATGTGCGCGTGTTGTTCTTTTTCCAGTTGTTACTTCAATTTTATGCACACTTTTTTTCCCACGATCATTCTTATTTCCCCTTCAGCCTGGTGCCAATAGGCCCCCAACACTGACATGTGACTCATCCTGAGTCACCTAATTTCTCTATGCTTCTTCGATCTCCTTGGTGATCATCTGGAACTATTCCTGCAACTTTGTTGCTTTTGTCAGTGCTTGCGTGATTTTCTCCTTGATGGTATCAACTGTCTAAGATTCCACTTCCTCGCTCATCAGTCCTGTGCATTCTAGCTGAGTCTATGTTGCCTATTTTTTGGATTCTTCTACTTGTGCAAGTACTTCTACTACCCATTCCTGCAACGGTTCTATTTGATCCTGACGCTCATGTTTCTATGTTTGTGAAGTGATAAGTTTTTCCTGTGTCTTCTTCAACTCTTGCATTCCCTTGAACCATTCTAGAATTGGTATGGTCTTATGTCATTGCTTCAGTTCTTGGATCATTGCATTGATCCTCTCCTCCTCCTTGTCCTAGTGTTGGACCTATGGATATTCTTCCATCCTTGTCCAAAGTTGGGCTGCTTTATCCATCAAGTCGGTTGTCGTGCTGACCTATTTTTCTAACTTCTGCAATTGTATTGTTGCTTCTTGCTTCCTTTGCTCCTTCACTATTGGTGGAGTTGTCAGTATAATCTGTCTATGGAGAGTCTCGATCTTCTTCTGATACTAATCAATTGCTTTTGCAATCTAGTCAATATTTTCTGTTGCTGGGAGTTCATTTCCTTGCGCAGTAGTTGGAAGTTTCCCAAAAAATTCTTCCACTCTACGTTCCAACTCATTTCTTCATTCTTTCTCCTCCTGAGTTTCATATTTGGCATGTGCACAAACTATTTCCATTGCTTCCTGCGTCTTTTTTTCTTGTTGTAGCTCGACTAAGTTTTTATGTGCTCACGATTTCATCTCGTGGTTGATGCTAACATGTATTTTGTATAATGATCTTGATGGAATTCGTGTCAAGACCAATTGTATGTGATCCAAATCCTTCAGTGGTGTCTATCCCACAATTTCATCCATTAACAACATGCTAGGCTTTATGTAGACCGTGGAATGTGCGTGTGGTATAGGAAGAACTGGGTCGCATTCTTCTACCTCCACCCTTTTTGTGGTATGTGTGGTCTATGGCTCTATGCCTCTACTTCTACTCATGATCTGGGCTTCCCCGAATTTCTTAAGGAGTTGTCCCATTTCTATCATTTCCTTCTACAGTTTATCCCTATGGTCTGCAACATGATCGAAATCCTCTGCGAGGCAGGCTTGGACCATTCTAGCAATCATCTCTCCATCCTCCTCCATTTTTTTGTAGTCTGGTGGTGGTCGTTGTGCCTTTGTTTTCTTGCGTGCACCTGCTTCCTATACTGTTGGTCTCTTAGTTCCCCCTGGTTCTTATGTGATGGGGTTCGATACGGTTTCCTGTGCTCCCTCAGTCAATTTCCACTGTCCATTGGTAGGTTGAGTGGTTTATGTCCTCCCCTTCTGGGTCCCTGACTGATCTGAGCCGTAATCTTCCTAAGTCAACTTAGTTTGGCCCGTTCTTCGTTTCTTGGGTACTGGGATTTGTGGAGGTTGTGTTTCCGCCTGCACAACCCCTCCTTCTGTTGTTTATCCCGGTACTTCTCTGGGTATGGTTGGAATCCTCCATTCATCAGGCCATTCGTTGATGATCATGTTGATATCTCCCTCAATGATGCAGTAGCGCATCTGTAGCCACTGTTTATCCATATCCTGCCTTGGTTGTATCCACATGGCTTGTCACCTAGCCTAGAAATTAGTGACGCCCCCGTATCGTGTGACATCCTCTGGTGTTATTCTCCATGCTCAGCTGATGGATTCCTATATCTCCCATAGGTAAGCTTCGAATACGATTCCATTCTCCCTCTTATGCTTGGATAGTGGCGCGGATCTAAGGATGCAATATCTTGCTCCTCTTGGCTGTGGTGTGGTACAAAAGACGACATGTTCTGGTTATCGCCATCCCATGAAAGCTATGAGAGTGATTGGCCATGAGTAATGAAATTTTGTACCTGCATCCTATGCATCTTTGCAGTCTACTTGGAATAAGTTTGATAGGTATGGCGCCCAAATTATGGAGGTGCCTTCTGTGCACTGAGATGCAACAACAATGACTCCTGGAGGTACTTCGTCTTTGCGGCATTTTCTTAGCAGTTTGAAGGATAAGATATTTGCGCCCAATTGTGTTGTGGCATTGTTCATATGTTTGATTATAATGCCTCTTATTCCCCTATCGGTGCAATATTTCTTCTTCATCTCTCCTGCCAATGTTTTTTCCCTGGACTTATCGTCCAGAATCAACGCGAGATCCATACCCTCGATGGGTAGGCCTATTATCTATGTGATAAGTTCAACCGTTATGGGGATGGGTTTGTCCAACCATACATCCTCTCCATGCGTAGTTGCTAATAGTTTCTTGATGCATGCCAACTCATATTGGCCTCACCCAAAGTGTGGTATCTTCAACAATCCTAGAATTCTTGTTCTGTCCAGTCCATTTACCCACTGGTGTGGTTGAGTGATGGTTTCTCCAAGTTGTTTCACAACTACTTTCTCCATAAAGACATATGGTGGAAGCTCTGGATATTTGGTTTCGTCTTCTACATCATAGTAGAAATACTTGATCTTCCCGACGTGACCCAATAGTTTTGGTTCTGCCTGTACTCCCTCTGGTATGCGAGGTAGCACAATCTTTGCAACCTGTTTCTTTCGAGGTGGGCTCGGTATTTGAACTCAGTCCTCCTACTGTGTTAGTTGGCTTAAAGTTCCAACAACTCCTGGTTTCCCCCCTATCATCCACTCTAGCCACTCCCCAGTAGTTCCAGTGGTCTCCTCGGCTGGGTGACCTAAGATGGGTGCTTGCATCTCGTCTGGTTTCTCCTCTGCTCCCAGATGTTGTGTCATTTTGTTCACTTCCATGGTTTCTTCAGTATGTTCCGATGGTATTTCCAAGTGGGTTTCTTCTTCTTTGTTTTGAGGCTCGTGCACCGTTGTTGGTGTATATTGTTCCATGGCCTCTGTTTGTGGTTGCAGAATCTCCTCTAGTATTGGTATGGACTCTACTGGGATTTCCTCTGGCGATGGGATTTCGTTAATATCGACGATCTCTGGTGGCTACTGCTCATTTTTTTCCACTGGTCCTCATGACCTAGTCTGAACCCTGGTTGATTTGGCTGGCTAGCCTAGTTCTGCAAGCTTCGGTGGTGCCATAATGGTGTTTGTCGAACGTTTTATGAGTTCGAATAGCTTCAGTGAGCTCTGTGGTTTCACTCTGTTCATTCTAGTTGTTGTTGCTATTTTTTTGTTCTCCTTTCGCGAATAGACTAACTACTTTTGTGTTCATGTGTTGTATGGGCTCGTCATGAAGCTTGTTGAGGACACTTCCTCCATCATGCGATTAATGCACCATAGCTGTGGGTTCAATGAATCTATGGAAGTTCTGTACTTGTCATTACACCTACTCTGTCATCTCCAGTTAGCATGTTTAATGTGACATCCCATCCATCCTTTCCTTTATTTAACTCTGGCTCATATTTTACTGTCATCCTTATTTTGCCAACTTTCCTTTTCCTGCTTGTTTCCTTTTTCAATATGGTTGTTATCGTTTCCCTCATTTTCTTATTTTTTTTTTGGTTACTGGGTGGTGGGTGGTTGACTATCCTTGTACAGCTTCAGTCGGCTCCCACTGATCATTCCTCTAAGGTTTGCACCTACTAGATCTCTTAACTGTACATCTCCTCCATCCATGATAGATTTTACCTTGTATGGTTCTAGCCAATGCATTCTCATCTTTCCTGGGTGTTGCAACGATTTACTATCATAGACCAATACTAGATCTCCTTCCTTGAATGTATTCCTCTTGATGTGGTGGTCATGCCACGCTTTGTCTCTTGCTTTCCGTATTTGTTGATGGAATATTGCCAATAGTCGGTATTCCTCCATCGACAGTAACTGATTCAATCTTTCCTGTACTGCACCTTGTTCTGTCATGTCTGTGATAGTTGCTACATGTAGACTAGGTATTAAAAATTCTAACGACACTACTACTTCTTGACCATAGACTAGTTTGAATGGTGTGTGGCATGTCAACTTTTTGCATGTGGTTCTATAGGACCATAACACTACTAGTACCTTGAGGTCCCAATCATCCCTATTGACGTTACATATCTTTGTCAAGGAATTCTCTAGAATTTTGTTGAAGGCTTCTATCGTGCGATTTTCTTGTGGATGATAGGGTGTGATTTTTTGGTGATGAACTTCAAACTCTTTGAGCATCACTCGAATGGTCTTGTTTATGAAGTGTGTTCCTTGGTCGCTCATCAAAATTCTTGGGCACCCAAATCTAGTAATTACTTGTTTAAACAGAAAGTGTGTAGTTGTCTCTGCGCTGTAATCTTTTACTGGTGTGTCTTTTGCCCATCTTGTTAGGTATTCCATCGCGGTGATAATATATATCACCCCTGCTATTTTGGCTGGTGGGTTAATAGGTCCCACAAATTCTATCGCCTATTTTTCGAATGCCTGAAGTGTCACTTGCGGTCGTAGTGGCATCTCGTCCCTTCTGTTAGGTTTGTCTATCCTTTGACAAACATCACATTGCTGACAGTACTCTTTCGAGTCTCTGTGGATCATTGGCCACCATAATCCTGTGCATAGTACCTTTTGCGTGGTATATTTTCTTGCATAATTCCCTCTTGTTATTCCCTCATGTGCTTCTGCTAAAATTCTTGGTCGTTCATAGTCTAGTACCTATCTTCATAAGATGTTATCTGCGCCCATATTGTATAGATGTCCTTCGATCAATTGATAGTCGGTTGTGCAAACTACCAGGTTCTTCTTCTGTGCAGTGGTATATTCTTGCGGTGCAGTACCTATGCTCAAGTACTACATGATCTCTACAAATTAATAGTCAGTAATCTGTACTGAGAATAGTTGTGCATCTTGAAAGTTGTCTTTTAAATTCATTGGTTCCTCTCCATTTGTGACCCTCGATAGGTGGTCAGGTCTTGCATTCAGTTTTCTTGGTTTAACTATTACCTCAAAGTTGAATTCTTGAAACAACAATAACTATCAATAGATTCTTCTCCCCAACACTGGCTTGTTGACTAGGTATTTTAGGGCTGAGTGATATATAAACATCTTAAATTTTTTTCCCAATAGGGAATGTTTGTATTTTTGTAGTGCATAGACCATAGCTAGGCCTTCTCTTTTTGTCATGTTATAATTATGTTCTAAGTCTGATAATTTTCTTCTTGCGAATGCTATCAAGTGATCCAAGTCTCCTACTCTTGGTTGCACTAAGATAGCTCCAAGTGATATTGTTGATGCATCTACATGTACATGGAATGTCTTGTCCCATTCTGGAAATACCAATATTGGTGCGGTGATCATATTTTCCTTTAGGGTATCTAGACCATGTTGGAACTCGTCATTCCATTGATACTTTATATCCTTCCTTAACAATTTTTCCATTGGCGTTGTAATCTACATGTAGCCTTTGATGAATTTCCTGTAATATCCCGCATGTCCTAACATTGCTCTTAGTTGGCAGACTGTTTTTGGTGTTGTTAGGTTAACAATGATTGTGATTTTGTTTGGATCCACTGGAAAACCCTGTTTGCATACTATGTGTCCCAACAGTATCCCAAATGGTGTTCCAAATATGCATTTCTTGATATTCAATGATATCTGGCACTATCTATATCGTTCTAACATCAGTCGTAAAACTTCCACATGGTTTTTTAGTAAGATATACACTGTCCAATCATCCAAGTATACTTTGAGGAATTGATGGATGAATTACTTAAATGTTGCGATGACCACTCTAGAAAATATCGTAGGTGCATTCTTCAGTCCGAACGACATGACTGTATACTGATAAGATCCCCATTCTATCGCAGACGTGATATTGTGTCTATCCTCATGTACTATCTTAATCTGATGATATCTTGAGAATCCATCGGTGAATGAGTAGGCTTCGTGGCCTCCTACGTTCTCAAGTACTTCGTCCATGAATAGTGTGGGGATGGGTCATGTAGGCATGCATCATTCAACTTCCTCAAGTCGATGCATATCTCGATCCCTCTTCCCTGTTTCTTTTCCTATACTACCGTCTAGCTTATCCATTCTGATTCTTTGACTAGTTCAATGATGCCGGACTCGAGCATCCTGTTGATCTCGTCTTTAAATTTCTGTTTATTTATAGGGTTCAATATATATGGTCGTTGTTTAATGGGTCTCGCATCAAGTCTGAGTAGTATCTTCATTTCTCCTAATCCTCTGACTATGCCTTTCATTTCTGTAAAGGTTCTGGGAAAAAGTTCGTTGTATTCATGCAACAATTCTGTGATTATTTCTAGTGTCTGTTTGTCCCAATAAT
Source organism: Picea sitchensis (assembly GCA_010110895.2). Lineage (NCBI taxonomy): Eukaryota > Viridiplantae > Streptophyta > Pinopsida > Pinales > Pinaceae > Picea > Picea sitchensis. The sequence continues at coordinate 27,148 of SNQJ01S0026247.1, read as the reverse complement.
ATCCAATGGTGACCATTTTGGGCTGCTCGGTGGTCCCTATGTTAACCTTATTTATCTTGATTGGCACAATGATGCCCTATAACTCTAAGGGTGGTCCTTCCACATCTTTCTCTCCTTTGACTTCTTTGATCTGAATATCGCGCGGATCATCTTCATCCGGTGCTTCCTCCTGTACGTGGTAGCATGATAGTATATCCTTGAATGTCTTCTTATTTCTCTACTATACCTCTGTGATAGCTTCCACTTCCGGTTCGTCAATGAATATGACATCTATGATCTGTTTCAGGGTTGTGTCCATGTTGGGGTTCTCATGCTCGAGAATGAAAAAGTGACTGTAAAGTTCTGTTGGAGTGTCACCGATGTCTTGGTTCCTTTACGCATTTCCTAGTCCATATACCAATTCACTGGTGTTCCCTCTAAAGTATGAATGAAGTGGTGAGACCATTCCTCCGATGGCATCATTTTCCACAGTGTTTTACACGCCTCCAAGTGTTCTGTTGGTGTGCCTAGTCCGTCATATTTTTGTTGTTTGTTACTTGTTTGTTCTGCGTCGAACCTTATGCACAGTAATCGCTTACACTGGTACCAATATGTGATAGTCTCTTTGTGTGCACCCCACCATATTGTGGGTGTATCCTTTAGTGCTAAATATAGTGCTAGCATTCTCTGGTTTTCCAGTACTTCATCTTCATACTGTGTCAAGAAATTTTCCAAATCATTTAACCCGTGAAAACTAGGTGGTTCTCTGATTTTTATGCCAATGCACCTTATTGCGTGGTCTATTCTAGCACACCTTCTCGTGGATACTTCGTGTAGTCTTTGTTGCCAATTTTATAACCCGATGTCTGAGTCTGTTGTACATGAAGTAATGCTCCGCCAACTGAGTACGCCATCTGCAGTTGGGTTTATATAGTCTGCATCGCATGCAGTTATTCTGTACAACTGGCCAATCTTTTCTAAATCTAGAAAAGTGGGTTCTACGAACCTCTTGCTTTTTTATGGATCAAGTGGGGCTATGACCCTGTAGTCCCCCAAATCAAATGTCATTTTTCTGTTTTTTAAGTTAATTATGGCCTAGTTGTAAAATGCCCAATCCAGACCAAGTAGCACTAGGTAAGGTGTTGTGTTGTCTACTATTTGTATGACTTCAAAGTCTTCCTTAGTGCACACACCATCCAGATCTACCGTCACTTCTTTCAATCTACCTATTGGTAGGACTCTATGTTGATTTTCTAGCTTTAATTGAACAATTGAGTATCCCAGTGTGGGTTCTCCCATGCATTTCCATGTAGATTTTGGTAGTACATTCATTTCGGATCCTAGATCTAGTATAACATCTCCCATATTGAAATCCCCAATTTTAGCATTTAGTCTAAATTCCCTAGTTCTTCTTCTTGTATGTAGGTGGTTGACAGTTTTCAATTATGGCTTCTGTTCTGTCTCACTGCTACATTTTTCTAGGATGTTTTGCAATATTTTGACAGATGAAGGATCACTTAACATTTGATGCATGATTGAAAAAAGTATTTGATAGTACTTACTTGTTCCTTGGGTTGTATTATGTTGGTATGGTCTAGTGATGGCAACATTTCATATTCCAAAGCTTCCTTTCTATGTTGTACAGTTGGTGCAATGTTCTCCTTCTCGAATTCTTGTCGGGCTTCTGTAAAGATCTCCTTCTCCTTATGCACGTCGAAATGCTCTTGGGGCCAGTGTTCTTCTTTACCCATTGGTTATGCATTGGTTCCTGTCGAAATGCGTCATTTCCTGTTTTCGTTCCTCCTCGAGTGACTATGTTGATGTTACTTCTATCATCCCTTGGTTCGGTTGAAATCCACTGAACATTCTGGTTATTTTCATTCCTTTTCTCTTGGATCTTTACAAGTAATGTTAGACATTCCTCCGTATTGTGGTCCGATGCAAGAAAATACATACAATTCATTGGTGGCAGTGGGCACTCTCATGCGTAATGTGCTAGTTTCTAGCAATTGTGACATGTGATTGGTCCTCTATCACGTCTGAAATCGCCTTTGGCTTGTCCTTCATATCTATAATCTGAGTGATCACCTCGTGACATGTTATATTGTGGTCCCTGATTATACTGCGCGATATTCTATTAGGGTTGTGTCGGGTTGTACTATGGTTGCACGTTATTGTATGGTTGCGACACAATATTATATTGTTGTTGCGTGGTGTTGTATGGGGTTGGGGCTTGAGTGAACTATGTTTTTTCTTGCCTAGTCATCATTTCTGCCTATACCCTATATGCATCTGATGTTCTTTCCCTCATCAGCTCCATAGTTATGCAATATTTGTCATCATGGCCGACTGACTTGCAAAATGTGCAATATGAGTTCATTGGAACTATTTGGTATTTCTGCATCATCGTGCAGTGGTAACGGTCATGACCTGGTTTCTTTCATATTTCGCACCATAATCCTCCTTGTGGTAGTGAGTTTGGCATTCCCGCCGCCATATATTGTGTGAATGTTGGGCATTCATTCTTGTGGTGTCCTTATGTTCTACAGGTAGTGCACCAAACAACTTCTCGTTTTTCCTTGTTCTTATTCTAGTTCAGCTGAAATGTTAAGTTCTTTAGATCCTCTTTCAGTTCTTCGATATCCAGGTCCATCTGTTGGTACTGATTCTCTTCCAATTGCAAGGTTTCCTGTAGAGCCTCTGCCTACGTCTGAAACTTCTGTTGTCGTAATGGATATTTTAAATGTGGGAGCAGTGAGTTGACAAACAGGTGCCGATGCTGATATCGATCATAAGGTATTTTAACTTTCCTTTTATTCGCTTGAATATTTGATCAATATCCCATACCGATTGTCCCGGTTTCTGTCGTATTTCAATCATCTCATTCATGTATTGGTCTTCTGAGATCAGCTTATGGAACTCATTTATAAATAGTTTCTTAATGTTGTCCAGTGTCCTTGTCATTCTGGGAACATTGTTCGTGTCTATACTCATGTACCATTCTAGTGCTTGGTCTCTTAGCGTGATCGCTAGCTGCGTGATTTTGGTGTCTTCATCAGTGATCTTCTTTGCTTCCCAAATATTTGTGCAAATGAACAGATGCTTCTCAGGGTCTTCTACTACTCCTCCTTGAAGCTTTGGTAATCTGATAGTAGGATCATGTCCTACCATTCGAAATACTGAGCTACTCCCTCCTCCATGCAGTGTAGATACTTGACTAAGGTTTCCTGAACTAGCTCCTCCAGTTGTTGCTCCTTATTTAGATGTACTTTTTGCTGTTGGGATTCCTCCGAACTTTGATTGTCTAAATGGTAGTGTTCTCTTTGGTATATTGGTGACACATGGGTTTATGGGTTCCACACTGACATTAATATGAAAGGGATGGTTGCCTTCTCCTCCTGTTCTTGGGCCTCTTATTTTCCTCTAATACATGGCATGCAGGATTTCCTCAATCTTCTCCATAGCCTAGAGATCATCTACCTCTTACTCATCGCTTTCCAAGCCCTCCCTCTCGGCTATGAATCTCTTCTTGGTATTCATATTATATTGGTAGGGTGCTCCACTATGCGTCATTCCTGATGATGCCAAGATCAAATTAATATGGTTGTCATCCATCAAGATTGGGTCTAAGGGTTCCTCCTCCTTCTTCTCTTTATCCTTCCCTCCTTCCAGTCCTCCTGTCTCTGTCAATGCTTCCCCCCTTCCCCCATGCATGCAGGGAAGTCTAGCTGTCTTATTCCATTGTCATTACACCTTTGTTATATAGAAATATCTTGATAGAAGTATACAGTGATCGAATGTACCTTCCTCTTGGTCCTCGTAGGAATTCTTTCTTGGGTGCGCTATGTGACTTTATTGTGTCTACTGCAAATTCTGTGATAAAGCTTGCCACAATACTGTCAAGACAAAAGTTGACTACGTGGGTGGATTTGTTGTTCACCTGCTGCAACTGCTAGATCTGTAATGGAGTCCAATCTAGCTGTCGAATCTGGTTTGTCGCATGGTTATCCTTTAACCTTAAGATCCACTCGTATATTAGATGTGGAAAATCACAGAAAAAGACTTCGTGTAAATCCGTAAATACGTATTTATCCAGGTATTTACGTGGTGTGATACTGGGATTTATATTGTCTTTTTATGCAAAATCTAGCTCTTTAGTTCTCAAACAACCCTCTATTTCTTCTCTCATGGGATCCAAGGTCTCAACATTCCCTTCTAATGGCTCATTTCTCTTATGTTCCACTCCTTCGGTTCTTATTCATTCTATCTCATCTAATCAGTCCTCTCTTGTTTCTCTTAACGCGACAACATAACCATTTGTTGGTTTACTATTTCCCTTCTTGGGTTGTCCAAGTTATTAACCCAGGGTTCATGTCATTCGGGGTTCTAACAGAGCCTCTAAAACTATTGGCCCTCCTGGTAATCCAGAAGGCAACACAACACCCGGAAGGTACTAAACAGTCTCACCCGAGATAGATTTAAATGGGTGACTGCAAGACTCAGGTGTTTACAGCCTAGGATAGAGTAGGGGATAGGGATTTCTTGATTAAAGACATGTACCATGAGCTGTAAGGTAAAATACTTATCCCTTGAAGTTGCATACATATATTTCATAGTTTAATTCCAGGAGAGTATAACCAGATTCATAACAATGTGCTAACTCATTCATCAAACTTAACCATTAATTGCTGGAAGAAAGAAGAGACATGCATACATTCAACATATTACACGAGTATTACCATGGTTCATCCCCTCCTAAAATATATCCACAAATATTTGTCTCTTGGCTCTTTTATTATGGTAGTTATGTATTCCTAGTGCCACGCACTTACAATTATCCACAAAACGGGGTAAGATCTATGTGAGGTGAACTAGATCACACCAGGATCAATAGCCTATGGTATAATCCTCAGATCTACCTTCCCTCGTATCTTCTTTTCTCAACAACTTACAAAATTGGTTCATACAGCTAAAATAACAACAAATCCTAACTCTCAACAACAAAAATAATAACAACAACCATGCCTATATGATACTTTTGTATCTATATTTATACATTTTGGGCTCTTTAGCCTTTTATAGAATATTACCAAAACCCTAACCCTTCTTATGTTAGGTCTTTCTCCTATGCGCATGTTTTTCTTCCTCCAGTTGTCGCTTTCCTTTGTGGATGCTTTCTTGCATGTGCACGTGTTGTTCTTTTGCCAGTTGTTACTTCAATTTTTTGCATGCTTTCTTTCCCACGATCGTTCTTCTTTCCCCTTTAGCCTAGTGCCAATAGTGCCCACACACTCACCATATATATCAAGGATATCTATTTCCTGACAGAACTGTCTTATCGTGGTTCATGGGTGACACTTACAGGCAACAAAGAAGGAGGTGAGCCTATGAACCACTACGTCTGTCATCATTGTGTGTCGGGTACTGAGAAACATAGCGGTAAGGTAGCTATCAGGGATGTCTGAGATTTTCCTTTCGTACTATCCTCTATACTATTACTCGCATGGCAGGGAGTGCGTCTCCCCACATGGGTCTGTATATCCATTGTTATTATGCATTGGAATGTATGGAGCCTAGAGACTTCAACTGGTGCAAAGGGATCCTAAAAAGCATGAAGAAACAAATTACCAAGTGCAGAAGTGCTAGGTTAAAACAATTTGGATATGGGTCTATTTTGTTATCCTTCTTCCTGGAAAGGGTCCCTGTCCTATGCTTATAGGTGGAGTGGGGTATACCCTCTCCATAGGAACTGAGGATGAAGAGGTGGGTAGATCTCATGTATCGACATGGAGGTGGTCACATCGTCAGGTATGAAGATGTCTTATTCCAGTGGTTGAGGACTCAACTGCTCATGGTTGAAGATTATGCATATACTGGGATGTATTTCCGCGGTGATCCTGATCTAGCTCTTCCCAAAGGTTCCCATTGGGGGGACATAGGTAACAAGGAAAAACTATTTATATAATGGTTTTGTTATTTTTAATGATATAAAATGATTTTTGTGTTATTTATCTGGTGACTAATCCAATTCTCTTCAATAATGCAGATGTAGGACCTTATCGTCCTCTAGGTTCATCCTTGATCCAAAGGAGGGGAGAGAGAGGTGATGTAGTAGGAGTAGCTGCCATAGATCTAGAGGTCATAGAACAAAACCTGGAGAGGTTGACCATGCATGTCCCTGATGCCAGAGTAGACGAGATCCCTGGGCATTATCAATGCCACACAGTAGGCGTATCTGCATCCATCGGTCGATTGCTTTGTAGTGTAGCACGGGTAATCGATTACTATAGAGAACAACATCCTTGATGATCTTGAACATGAATCTTTGAGCTTCACTTTTTTTATATTTTGGTCTTCCAACAAAAACACTTTTTGTAAACTTTTATCATTATGAATATGAGGCTTCTACCAACTTACTTATTTTATGTACAAAGTGTGAATGAATTTTATAAATGTCTCAAATGTCTATCGAACACATAATTAGACAATGCATCTGTTAATGTATTTATACATCTAGGAATGTGTTGATATTCATTGTAATCAAAATGACATTCCAAGAGGTGAATTCGTAAATATACCCTTAACAAAGTAGGACTCCAGATGGAATAAACGTTACTCAACTGTAGGAATACCAGCTATGAATAAAGTCGTATAATAAGATGACAGATTCCAAGTGAAACAACGTTAGTTAACAACTCTATAACTGCGTTGTATTCTGTGATATTGTTAGTTGCATGACCAAATAAAACACCATGTAGACTGATTAATTCATATGTAGGTGCATAGATTGCCTAAGCATTAGATGCTAATTTTTTAGTAATGCGACTAGCGCCATCGGAGAAGACAATATAAGGTAGTGAATACATTGACATATGGAAACCAAGAACAATGCAAGGTAAGAAGATGAAGGGTGAAACCAAAAAGGAAAAAGAACACAAGAGTATGATACACTAAAAATACACAACACTCATGCAAAAATGATTTAAGCATAGTACTTCTTCGTGTAAATCCCATTTATGGTTTCACTCAAAGGAATTCCATCATAATCCACCAGCTCATAATCCCCTTTCTCCAACACTCATTTCGCAATATAAGGACCCTGCCACATGGGCTCAAATTTACCAGCCCCTAGTAAATCACAATCTTGCTCTTAAAGAAGAACTAGATCACCTTTAGAAAATACACGTGGTTTGACATGCTTGTCATATTGATCTTTGACACATTTTTTCTGGGTTTCAATGACTAAGGCAGCATCATGATGGGTTTCATCTAATTGCATCAAATAAAAAAGACATTCCTCTTTAGCAAAGATGTTAAAGAGAAGTTCAACGACTAGTTTCAAAGATGGGATTTCACATTCAATCGATAAAATTGCTTCAATACCATATACTAAATGGAAAGGTGTGAATCCTGTGACAGACTTAACGAATGTCCTATAGGCCCATAATGTTGAGAACAACATCATGTGCCAATTTGACTTATGAATTTCTACCATCCATCGAAGCATAGCAGTGAGAACTTTGTTAATTGCTTCAACCTAGACATTGGCCTGCGAATAATAGGGAGTTGATTTTTCATGGCGAAGACCCAACTTCCTAGTAAGTTTAGACATCATGAAATTACAAAAATGACTACCATGATCGGTAACGATGGCTTGAGGGACACCAAATTTAGTAATTATATGATTGGATATGAAAAACGCTACAGTTTTCCTAGTATTATCAAATGTAGGCATCTCCTCAACCCATTTAGTGAAATAATCAACAACTATAATAATGTATCCATGCCCCCCGTCCGAGTGAGGGTTACATGTCATGAATTAAATTCCCCATTTAGAGAATGGACCAACATAAACTACAGGGCGAAGAGGATTAGGGTGAGATCATATCTTATTGTTGTAGGTTTGACAAGCATGGAATTTATGGATGGAAATAATGCAATCCTTAGACAATGAAGGCCAGAAATAACCAACTCGTAAGATTTTTTAAGCAGTGGCATACCTAGACATATGAACGCCACATGCTCCATAATGTTCATCATTCAAAGCTTTCTCAGCTTCATCATAGGTGAGACATCATCACAATATGGAATCAATACCACAGTGGTAAAGGGTATCACCTAGGATGATGTATTGATGGGATTGATACCAGATACGACGACAATTTCTACTAGAAATATCAGGATGAAAATTTTGGGTTTTGAGATAGATGATAATATCTCTGTATCATATGTCATCAGAACTGATCAGAAAGAGGGATTCCTCAGGTAAGGAATCCTCTGCCACAGTTTCTATCTCAGTAGAGGGAAGGTCACATATCAATTCAGCAAAAACCAAAGACTTCTTTGAACTGGCGCGTTCAAAATCCAAATCAAACTCCTGAAGAATAACTATCCATTTAGAGTACTCCCCCACAACAATTGTCGAGTAAGGATATGTTGCATGGGGTTACAATCAGAAATGACTATGGTTCTGCATAATAATATGTAGCGAGGAAAACATTGAACAACTTGAACAACTTCCAAGGCCAGTTTATCCACATGTAAATATTTGGTTTCGGTGGTCATGAGACTCTGACTCAAATAGTATATAACATGTTCATCATTCCAATCATCATCTTGGACTAAAACCATGGCAATGGTAGAGTCCAAAGAAGCTAAGTACAAGAAATAATCACGACTATAATTAGGTGGAAACAACAGTGGTATACAAGTTAAAGCGAGTTTTAAAGATTCAAAATCTTTATTTCCAGTGTGGTCCCATACAAAATCATAACCTTTATTGAGAAGAAGAGTAAATCCTTTCGTTAATTCATAATAATTGGGAATGAATCGATGTAAAAAGTTTTTCTTCCATTGCAAACTTTGGAGTTGGCGTAGCATGGAAGGAGGAGGTAGATTAAGAATAGACTCAACCTTCAAATGGTCTACCCAAATCCCATGTATCGACACGATAAACCAAGAAATTGTCTATATTCCACAAAAATAACACATTTGTGTGGATTCAAATGTATGCGATAATAACGAAAGTGTAGGAAAATGGCTCGTAAATATGGTGGGTGATCTTGACGACACATGGATTGTGTCGGTAGATCATCTAGATAGGGTTGTACAATGTGCTTAATGTCCTGAAAAGTGTAAGACATAGTGTGCAGAAACGTTTCCCTAACATTTTTTAGACCAAAAGGAAGTTTCTGATATGTGAAGGTTCCCCCAAGAAAAATAAAAGCAATATTGTGTTGATCCATTGGTAAAATATTGATTTGATTATAGTCAGAGAAATCATCCATCAAGGAAAATATTTCACTCCCATCACATTTGTCAATGATATGGTCAACGAAAGGGGTTGTATAATTTTCTTTGGGACAAGATTTAATTATATCCCTATAATCTACACAAACGCAGATCGTTCTGTGTTTCTTGTTTACTAGAACAAGATTGGACACCCAATCAGTCAAAGCTAGCTTTAAGAAGTTCTTCAACTTCAAGCTTAATAGAAGTAGCTTTACATGGATGTACTAGGCGAATTCTTTGTCGAATGGGTTTAGCATTCAGGTAAGTCTTAATCTCATGCACAATAATATCGAGATCAATACCTGACATTTCTTCACAAATCCAGGCAAAAACATCACAAAATTCTTGGAAAAGGGCGTTATAAGTGCACACCTCATTAGCAGAAAATGAGGCATCGATATGAACATTTTCCACGACCCCAGGTTTAATTGATATGCCAAGAGGAGTGGTAGGTGAAATATTACTCAAGTTCCCTTCATACAAAACATCATGTGTTGACTCAGGAACAGAGGAAATAACAACAATGGTAGATGGAGTCGAAATCCATTGTTAACTCTTTATGGTCTCTTGTTCTAGGAAGAGAATAGAAAGATGATGCCCATCATCCCATGGAGTATATTCCATAGACATGACTGACATGATCATCTCATCAGTAGGAAAGATCACGTGGAATGGATTGGGAGATGTATCACAGAGAGAACGAGGAGAATGGGTTGTTGATTTAATAGGTTGATAAGATTATTTCACCAAACTTAAAGGCATTATGTCATTGTAACAGAGATAATCATCAGAGTTAGGTATTATCCATGGGTCATAAGACTCAGGGGTTTCACGAATAGCATTTAATATACTTTTGATCAAGGCGACAAAAGGAGAAGGAATATCAGGTGGTGGAACAAGAAAAGTACCCATAAAAGTTGAATCTTTTAAAAGACCCACAACAACATTCTCATAACCGGGAGGTGTTTTCGAAATAAAAGGTATGTTTCTAGTACGTGAATCAAAATGAAAGAAGGCCAGTTGGTCAACACTAATGAATCTTCCTTGGTGTGGGAAATGTAACACTCAGAAAAGAGTAGAAATAATTGCATGCATGGAGTCAATCTAGCTACGACCAAGTATAAGGTTATAATCAAGAGGTGCATCAAATACCTCAACCTCAATGTTAACTGCTTTACCTTCTAATGTAATAGACAAGGAAGGAATAACACCGTAAGTTTTAAACCACATACCATTAAAATATTTAAGAGTATTGTGTGACTCAGTGAGGGTAGGCGAGCCAATAACTTTCCAACAAGTGATGGACATAACACAAGTTGAGGCTCCTTCATCAATAACAATTCGAAAAATATTCTTATTTTCCACAATCACTTGGATCTGAAATGATAATTGAGGAGGAAGTCATGGAATATTATCTTCCAAGTCAAATATTATTAAATTAGTATTGGTAGGATCAATTCCACCAATAGACTTTAACAACACCTTTCATTGAGTAGGACAACTTTGAAGGACTTCGAAAGCCAAAATTGTAGAGGGTGCTTGCACAAGTTCTTCTACAATAGTGTAGTTTTGGGCAGCACGTGCGTGAGGATTAAATAAAGACTTTCAAACAATGCCCTTGGGAGGAAATCAAATAATTGTATTGAGCCCGATCATTCGAGATGAAGAGGACCGTTTGGAGGTGAAGTTGAAGGAGGAGGTTGAACGAACGAAGGTGGTAAATCATCAACTTTCTCTTTTGAAGGATAATAATATTTGGCTCGAGTTCCGACTCCAACTTCATTCTTCTTGGAGTCACCAGTACACATAAGGAAATAACACGTTGTAGAGGGAGAAGGTTGGTCATGAATGACCAATTGGGCCTGCTGCTGAGAAGGAAGAGGTTGTGACAAGATGATGAGTGTAGGAGGCTTCCTAGTCCCCTAAAAGAACTTAGTAACCTCAGCATGTCATGGAAACTGTTTCATGTAATGATTGTCACCACAAATAAGGCAAGGGTAACAAGGCTTATGTTTATATTTATCATCAATTGGTTGTGTTTTGGATTTCTAAGATTGTTGATTATTATTTTTTTCCTCCTTATTCTTACCCTTCCCTTTCTTTTTAATTTGATTTTTAATGGTAGGTGTAGATTGAACCGAGTTAACTTCGGAAGTTTTATCGGAGGAAGGAGCATGAGTAGGAGTATTTTGTACATTAGAAGTAGTAGACTTGGGATTGGTATGACTGTCTTATGTAGACTGAGTCTCAACATGAAAGGTTCCAATCACACCATCAACAACATGAGAAGCTACTGGAGGTGTTGGGGTAGGATTCGTAGAAGTACGAGGAGCATAAAGGATCAAGTCATATAATGTGCCCGTTTGTGAATAAACAAGATCTAGATATTGAGCACGACTAATCTCCTTCTCTTCAATGATGACACCACTCATGGAAACATCACGGGCTATAGGACCAATGAGTGATTTGGTAAACCACGCAGCCAATAGTTGATCAGGAATGGGAACTTTGATTAAGCATATTCTCCTCCTCCACTCATGGATATGATAGGAAATGTGAGTGGAAGAGGATTGTTTAAAGGAGCTCAAAAGTTTGGTCTCTGTCTCGTATCGAATTGGAAATTGGTAATACATTAAGAAATCCATGGCTAGGGTATTAAAGTCATTAAAGAAACCTATTGGTAACTAAATATACCATCAATGAGTTGGATGAACACCAAAGATGGAAATTCATGAAGTGATTATTTGGGTCTTCTCCAGATCCACCATCAAACTTAGGAATGTCAAATGGTAATTTGGCTAGTATGATGGACCAATAAGGAGAATGTAAAATTGGATCATTCAAAATCCTAGATAAATCCAACAAATCCATAGTAGCAAGAAAAAGAAACTATCTGTTCACTTGAGGAAAATGGTAGCTTTTAGGAGGTAGTCCTGTAGGTACCAATAGGACCATAAGAAGTCTTTAGAAAGTTAGACAGTCCTAACAGATTCAGTTGTGGAGGGTTTTCTTTAAATATCCAACAAGGTTTGGTTGATTAGGTATGTTCCCTTGGAAAGGAACATTAGACTGAAGATTTTGACCCCATGTAGGATTCATAGAACCTGGATACTGTTGTTCGAGGTGGATCATCTACTCCATACTCACTCTGAATAAACAATCCACTTCTTCAGAGCTAGGATTAAAAATTCCAACAGTGTGAACTGGGGTTATAAATGACTCACTCTGAAGAAGTGGATCATCTACTCCAGATTCAATGTTAGGTCTGGTAGGTACTTAAATATTTTCGTCAACAATAAGTTATCCCGATGAGTTCATCCGGAGAAAACGTGTATCTAGTATAACAATCAATAACAGATTTATCGGAAGTCTAAATCCCTCTAAATAATTGAATCTAATTCTGAATCCCTTTAAAGGATTCAAACTTCCAATCTCAAAGGCTACTTCCTTATTGACTTTTCCCTCAGGAGAGCCCTCTGGTGAGTTAGGAAGCAAAGGGGTGTAACCTTCTAGATCTTTCGAAGGTGTCCCTTGCATCCTACATGAATGACAAAGGCCGATGTTGGCCACACCAAATAAAGAACGAAACAAATCTATGGCCAACTAGAGAAACAAACATCACTCATTAATAAAATCTAGAAATCAAACCAAGCAAACAAACCTTCTTATTTTGAAGTCACTAGTTGGTGATGAAATCCAACGTCTGGAAATCAAGATAAGAAGGGGTTGGCATAAAGCGGGTGGAAAATTTGTGTTGACGACCTACTTAACGGACTTACACCCTGGTGCAAGATCCCACACATAATAGTGGGTATACCCTCCAAGGAGCCCAAGTGAGTTTGGTCAACGTCGATTCCAGGTACCGTGAAGACTTTCCCCTCCATAGTTACCTCATGTAAATACCATAAAGAGATAGGCTACTAAGGTTACCAATTACGACAATGATGCTTGGGGAAACAATCGATAGTCTGATCCACACGTAAAGGCAGGGTATCTAGCCCGAAATAAACTTGAGAAGGTCCCAAAAAGATTTTCTTCTGAAGTGACCCCCAATAATAGGCACAATATCTACACTAATATTGACAAATCAGGGTGAGTAACTCTTCTAGTCCTAATGTGACTTTATGATTGACCCTTGTGTTAGAAGGGATTCCCAGGACAAAATGTAGCAAGTGGATTTGAACTCTCCCTATCACAAGATACTATTGTGTGTTTTGATGCTTTGGAGAGTGTGACTTAAAACCTATTCCAATGCGCTATCCTAGCTAGTGTTGGTGAAGAGAATTTCTAGAAAATAAAAGTTGCTAATAAATTTTAAAATTACGTTGTATTTTAAAGGCTGTTGTTTACTCAAAAGGGAGATGGAAATGAAACTGATGACACCTGTGACCTTCACCCAATAAAATGCAAGAAGAGATGAATATGCAATCTTTCAATTTGATGAACTCTAATTACAGTAGGGAGAAGGTATCTCCTTTTTAAATACAAAAGCTACAAAACACAATTTCTCAATTTTGAATGAACAAAATCCCAAATAATCAAAAGTTACAAAATTTTCCAATTTTCTCTCTTAACAAATATTTTGAATGCAACAATTTTCTTGTGAAGGATCACCAAAAAGAAGAATGACTTCAATTCTTTCTTTCTCAAATCAGATTAGAGATGTAATGAAGAAAATAACATGTTATCCAAGAAAATTAACACACTCTCAACACAATTCCCAAATAAAACCCATAACGTAGACAAAAATGAAAATGATAGGAAAACCTTTTGTCAAATTCAAACATAAATGTCTCTCAATCAATAAACAATCTCGAAAGTAAAAACAATACAAAACATCAAACAAATCAAAGACCCTTTGTCAAACAAGCACTCAAGACCAAGATCTAGAGATTATACACTTGTGACAAAAACCAAAAGCAAAGCTTGCAAAATTACAAAGAAAAACTTTCAATTCCTGAAATCAATCAAATGCAAGCTTCAAACTTATAAATTAATAAATCACTAGTATCAGAGGTTCATCCAAGGAAAGTGAGCCAAAATTGGGTCAAAAATTGGCTCTCTCCAACAATTCCTATAGGAATCGTCGCGAGTTGCAATGGACCAGAGTGCGACGATCTAGGGTCATCACATGCTACCAATAGGGTATAGTGCGACGTCGTCGCACTAGTTTTCACTAGTAGAGTGCGACGTCAGAGGATTGTCGCGGCCTGTATATATAGTAAAATGTGATGATCTCTGTAACTAAAGGAAAATGGAAAGAAAAACAAAAATTCTTACTGAACTTTCACACCCAGGGAGTCTAGATGGATCACCCACAGACTCAGAGAATGAATTTGACCAAAAGAAAGAAGGCTAAAAGAAAATAAGAGGAAAAAAAAAAAAAAGTTGTATCCCTAGTATGGTCACCAATTTTGTTATTGGATTAATTGGTAAGTGCAGACACAAACATATCTCCCTATATCCAATAGGAAACTAGAACACAACAGAACAAAATATACACTTCACCTTAAACTTCAACATCATATGAACTAGTTCAATGAGTTACAAGTGACATACCTTTTAAACGATGCTTGTCCTCACTAGTGTCGTCTTTGTAGCTCCTTCCTTGAGTTTGCAGAATAGTAATCCTGTCTAAGAATCACAAACCAACAAAGAGGAAAAACAAAGATACATGTATTCTAATGAAGTATATGTATATGATCAAGGAATTATACAATATAATACAACATGCTTATATAAGGAAGAAATGCATTATTGTATTAAGTGAATAGAAAGTGGAGAATACAACCCATGCCTTGATATTGCAAGGTCCCCTTTCGATGGATTTTTGCTTCAACACACACACCTTTTCTCCAATTCCTTGAATGAAGAAGTTACACAATTTGACTTGAAGAACTAAAGCAAAGCTCTCAAACATAATCTCAAGTAGAACTCTCCATACAAATCTTAGTCTATTCAACCTTAGCATTTTCCATGAGATATCCTTCTTTATATAGTGTGAAAGAGAGATGGATGAGGAGACTATGTTAAGCCCTAATATTGGCCCATTACCCCTTAATTGGGGCATATTATATTAGTAATGTTATTTTATTTATGTCCTCTTTAGGCCATTAGTTGTAATTATACCTCCTAGTCTCCTATATATACCAAGGAGACATTTTCATTTTGAATCATCTTGTACTTGAACA
>SNQJ01S0026246.1:121331-142446 GCA_010110895.2 Picea sitchensis | reverse complement strand
CATAGTATTGCATAAAAAAATTAGGTATTTGGTTTTCTTTGAAATATAATTCTGGTTCAACGATGTAAGGGTCTATATGCCTTGGTATTTTAGGATGAGAAATTTTAAAAGAATCCCACATAAATGTGTAAGAATTGGGTAGTGCATCATTCAAAATTAACCCAAGCAAGGATTTATGATGTGCAAGCAATTATTTAGCACAATGTTTTGAGCGCATGGCTCTTAACCTCCTCGTCATGAGTAAGAACCCCACTGGGGCAATTTGGACAGAGTTGTTTCAAAATTATAATCATTTAGTTCTCAAATAATTTCATTTGTTTCCTTGCCTCCAAACTTTATATATTCAAGGGTCAATGATATCGTGCACTCTAAAGTGACAACCACCAAGTGTTTAGCATAATCATTTTCCTTAATCAAACTTCAACCCTAACACGGTTAAAAAAAATTAAACATAAAAAAAAATATAATAACAATGGAGACACTAGAGCACTCTGGTGCCAACAAACACTGCAAACTTTGCATTCTACATCTATCTTTTCCAATGGAAATTTGTTTGTATTAAATGCCAAAAACAAATTTATTAACAATGGAGACACTAGATAACTATGGTGCTAACAAACACTCCAAACTTTGTGTTCTACATCTCTATTTTCAAATGGAAATTTCTTTGTATTAAAATCCTATTAAGTGGATTTCAAAATGCGCACATGAGAAAAAAACACATTGATTGTATAGAAACTTTAATCATTCTTCCATCTTTGTCTTTGTCTTGCACGAAAGTGTACATACCTTGAAAACAAGACTTAGGATTGCACTCGATGTATGTAATTTGTAAATATGTATGCAACCATATTAAATCGACTTCAAAATTTTGCACTGGAAACCTGGTATGAAACTGTATAAACTTTGATATTGAACTAGTTTAGGTTTTCCAAAGGTTGGATTAATGTTTAATTATACAAGTTATAAAAGTGCACCAATATTGGAGAAGCTCATACATTTTAATTATAAGTTATGTTTTCTTATTCAAATTGGGACACAAATGATTCTTTTTCCACTTATGTATAAACTTGGTAACTCAAAATCCTAGTTTGTTTATATTGCAAAATCTCTTAAACTTGTATAAATTGGAGGTAGATATTGAATTTATATTAAGAATAACACATTGTGTTTGGATAATACCATTTCTCTACGATGCATTCAAATGTTGAATTAGAGCGTATGTTGTCTTTATTCCGTGTATTATTGGATTCATCTTACATGACAATTTTTTTTATTGCATTCATCTCACATGACACCTTTTTTAAGATCTACGGAGAGCTATGAAACCCAACTCTGCTTTATTTGTGGAAAAGCTGTCAAAGTTGGCCAACTGATAGATTTTTATGAACCCAAACAATTATAGTAAACAAATCAACTAGAAATGTGTTGTTATAACATCAAATAAGAAAATGTTAATTGGAATCATGAAGAAAAACCTTGTGTTTGGCTTGAAAATCATTTGGACAACAATGATAAATAGAGTGGGTGAATAAGAGGTTGAACAAGGGGGATCATGGAACTTGGTCAGACATTGGTCAATCTTGTTTAACAGGAACTGCCAAGTAGTCCATTGGCATATCCATAAGTGTAATTGGATCAATGAGTGTTTCCTAAATTGACTATTCTTCTGGTGCACATTGTTTAAGTCAATATAAATCTTGATTGTTGTTGAGATTTATGGATTAAAATGTGTCTAATGCTTTGAAACGTCCAACATTTCAAGTGGACACTACACCCATCATCAGGTGCAAATGATGCTAAAGAATGGTAAAGAGTGTCGAGAGCTGAAAATAAATAAATAAGGGAAGAGAATAAAGTAGTCGTTGGAAAGATGAATAGAAGCAAGGATAAAGTCAAAGTGGAGGGGGGGGGGTTTAATTAATGATGTTGTATCCATTGAGGTAAGAAGTAAGGGAGGAAAAATATTAAACGGTTAAGAAAGGAAGAATTAACCTGTTATCACGTACCGAAATTAAGTTAGTGAAAAATTAAACCGAAAAAAAAAATTAGCTAAATTTTTAATTTATGTTTGATTAAATTGAAAGAATAATGAAAGATGAAATAAAGGTATTAAAAGATAAAGTAAATTTTTTGTTTAGTTAAAATAAGTTAAATTGAATAATTAATAATAAGAAAGGATTAAAATTGGGAGATAGAGAGGGGGAAAAGCAAGGGAAGGGAAAATCAAATGGTAAGGAAGGGAGGAAGAGAAGATTAAAGCCAAAAATTTGAATCAGTTTGAATGTCCTAAATGATGAGTAATAGGATTCCAAGAATGATTAAGTTTATAGTTGTCCTCTCGATTAAAATTATCTGGGTGTTTTTCAATTTCAAGAGCCTTTCTAATGATGCATAAGGTCTAATGGGGTGCAAAGGCCAACATTTTAGTTTTATCAAAACAAATAAGGTGTTTAGAATTAAATGAGTGCTTAGTGATAGCAGATTTATAGGTGCGGTTGTGGGTTGTGTTGGCAATATGTTCCTTAAGTGGGGCTTTAAATGATCTACCTGTTTGACCAATGTATGATTTTCCACAGGAGCATGGAATTTGGTAAACTCCTAGGCCTAACATTGGGTTTGTCTTGTCCTTGGAGGTCCGAAAAATTTGTTTAAGAGTTTTATGAGGTTTGAATAGGGTTTTTATATTCTTTTTTGCTAAAAAAATTGAGATTTTATCTGTGGTGCCCTGGATATAGGGTTAAGAAATAAGGGCTCAAGGTGACGAGGAAGGGGGAATTTTAGAGTTAGGTTTTCGAGCTAAGCGAAAAGATTTGTTAATTTGGGAAATCGAATGCCCATTGGAAACAAAGGATTTTGTTAGGTGGGCCTTTTCTTAATTGGGGAGTAGAGATACGATTGGCTCTAGAAATGAGAGTTCTAAGAACCACAAATTTTTGGGCAGGATGATGATGGGATAGAGCATGAAGTTATCAATCAATATGGATCTTTTTCCTATAAACTTGGTGGGTCAGAGAGCCATTTGGCAATCGAAAAACAAGAACATACAAGAAGGGAAGAGAATTATCCTTTTCCATTTCCATCGTAAACTTTATAGGGGTGAAATGCTATTGAGATGTTGGAGAAAAGCATTAAGGGAGGACTGACCATGAGGCCAAATGACGAAGGTATTGTCGATAAAATGGAACCAAAATTTTGGTTTTAAATGCCAAGAGTTTATGGCTAAAGTTTCAAAATGTTCCATGAAGATATTGGCTACCACAAGAGATAAGGAGGACCCCATGGTAGTATCTTCCATTTGTTCATAACAATTCCCTTTGAAGGCGAAGAAGGTGGAGGTAAAACAGATTTGATAATGAGGTTAAGAGTTTCAGAGTCAACCAATTTAGAAATAATGTCAATAGTTTCATAAACTGAGATTTTGGTAAGTAAGGACACAACATCGAAACTGACCATGATTTCATGTTCATCAAGATGAAGATTCTTGGTTTTAAGAATAAAATCGGTGGAATACTTAATGAAGGAGGGGTTGAGTCCTATGAATGATTGAAGTTTGTCAGGAAGAAAGTGAGACAGAGCATGAGTGGGGGCACCTATAGCACTGCCTATAAGTACGAGGGGGAAGTCTTTTTTATGAATTTTAGGTTTCTCATAGATTGTAGGGGTTTGAGGGATGTGAGGAATGAGACATTTTTGAATGGTGGGGTTGAGAGAGGAGGATTTTATGGCTTGGTTATGTAATTAATGGGATTATTATCTTATACAAACAAGAAGAAAGTAATTCATGAATTTTAGCTTCATAGTCAGAGGTATTCATTATAATTGAAGTGTTTCCCTTATCAACTTTTAAGATGATGATATTGGGGTTGTCATTAAGGCGTCAGATCAATTTGAACTCTTCTTTGGTAAGTTTTGGTTTAGGGGGTTTGGAGCGACGAAGAATTCTTACACATTCTTGTCGAATTTCCTTAGCCTCATGTGTGGGAAGATTCTGTGTTATGGATTCAATAGAACATATAATGTCTTCAAACGAGATCCGATGAGGGACAATGGCAAAGTTGAATCCTTTCTTAAGCAAATGACGAGTGGGAGGGTCCAAATCATAGGAAGAAAGATTGATAATGGTGGAGGGAAGATTGTTGAGAGCTAGGGAAGAGGGGGCGAAAGAGCTAGTGTTAGAAAAGGGGTAAAGATTGTCAAAAGGGACCGTAGAGTTAGAGGAGTTAGGATTATTAAATGGATTTAGGGAAGAGAGGTGAATATTATTATTATTATTCAAAGAGGTTTTAACAAAAGGAGAAAGAGATTTATTATTAATTATCGAATTGTTGTGAAATTTGGTATTAGGTGAAGGGATTAAAGGAGATGAAGACTGAACTATGGTATGGGGCAGATTAGGGTTATAGATAAGATTTGGCAAGGGTGGACTAGGGTTAGTGATAAGTTTTTCTAAGGATGGATTAGGCTTATTGGATGGGTTGTGGTCAAAATTACAACAGATATAGTCTGGGTGAAAGGAGAAAACTCAAAGTTGTTGACTTTAAGGGTAGGGTTTGTTGGCGAGTTCAATGCTGGAAGTTGCGAGTGGCTTAAGCATGGTTTGCTCGAGTTTTTTGGAGGGCTGGAAACCACAATCTATTGCAGATTGACCAGGGTGGGAGATGGGTTAATAAGTCGAGGGGATGGTTGAGGGTAGGGTGCGACAGAGGATATAATGTTGAGGGGGAGAGGCATCTGAGTGAAAAAGTTCATGGGTTCTGAAAACGAGGAAGAAGATTAGATGGAACTCAAAGCAACATGGAGAGAGGTGTGGGAAACTCCAAGAGAAACACTAAAGGGTTAGAATCAGAGAAGGTGTGAGCCAAGGAAAAATGAGATGGGTGGGGCTTCATAGCAGAGAAAAAAGAATGCTCAGAAGAATGGGACCAATGGGGTTTGGGACAAGAATTATAAAAACTTGGTTGATGTGCACGAGGAGGGGAAAGCAAAAATTGTTAGGCAGAAAGATTATTGAATTTATGTATTTTCTTCGAGGATGTGGATTTGAAAGTATATGTAGCTGTTGAATAAGATTTATGTTTGATGAGAGACCATATATCAAATTGAATCAAAGATGAAAGATTGAGATGCAGATGAAATCCCTTTTTGGATAGGCGATTGAGTTATGATTTGATAAAGTGGATTTCTACACAGAGCACTGCATTACTAGCTCTAGTGAATATGCGGTTGAGATCAAGTCTTCTCTGTTGTTGATGGATGCGCATGAAGGGAGGAAGGATCTGAGCATCTTGACAACATTTGAAGAAGGTAATATCGAAAACCATTTTTCTCATTTTTTTTTTTCATTTTAATAAGGTAAGATCGAAAACCATTTTTCTCATTTTTGTTTTGAGCTTCTCAAAAGTTTGTGTCTCCTTGAGACACTCCTCTCCATAGAGGTTCAAAATTTGAGACTGAATATTTTCACAGTTAGTCATATTGTTGTTGAGATTTCTGGATTAAATTGTATCTAATGTTTTGAACATTCCACCAATCATCAAGGACAAATGAAGCTAAAGAATAGTAAATAGTGCCCAGATCTTAAAATAAATAAATAAGGGAAGAGAATAAAGTAGTTGTTGGAAAGATGAAAAAATAAACTGAAAATAATAATTAGTTAAAATTTATATTTATGTTTGATTAAATTGAAAGAATAATAAAAGATGAAATAAAGGTATTAAAAGATAAATTAAATTTTTTGTTTAGTTAAAATTGTTGATGATTACAACTGCGTGAGACATCCTCCAGGACAAAGACTAAGTAAGACGACCTAAGAGAAATCCCATGAGTTGGGTGTGCCCATGAGCTAGGTGTGTGGTTCCTCTCTGAGAAGGAGAAGGA
This sequence comes from Picea sitchensis, assembly GCA_010110895.2. NCBI lineage: Eukaryota > Viridiplantae > Streptophyta > Pinopsida > Pinales > Pinaceae > Picea > Picea sitchensis. The sequence goes on along the minus strand of SNQJ01S0026246.1, from coordinate 136,566 downwards.
ACGTTGTGTGCCCTTGTGTGGGGTGAGGAAGCCCATGAGTTGGGTGTGTAGTTCCTCTCTGAGATTGAGATGGAATGTTGTGTACCCCTGTGAGGGGGTGAAGGAGCCCATGTGATGGGTTTACTGTTCTCCTCTATGCAAAGAGTTGAGATGAAAATTCATATGATTCTCCTGTGTAACGCAGTGAGAAAGAAGATTTGTTGAGTTGAACATGCCTGTGGCTGATCATAGGTGAACGTGTGGAAGATCCCATGATTTGGATGCATTGTTTTGAGATAAAGATGAAACGATTTATTAGCCTCCTCTGTGCAGAGAGTTGAGATGATACTCCAGATGATTCTCCTATGTAACACAGTGAGAAAGAATATCTACTGAGTTGGACATGCTTGTGGTTGAGCACAGGTGAACGTGATCCTAGTGGCTGAGCACTAGTGAGTGTGGTTCTCCTGTGAGACATAGTGAAATAGAGATGTGGACATCCCCGTGGATGAGCATAAATGGATGTGCCCCTAGTGGCTGAGCACAGATGGATGTGCCCCTAGTGGCTGAGCACTAGTGGGTGTATAATATCCCTTGCTATATTGTCCAAGATTCGGACTTACATGTAACCCTATTTGTGATGTAAAGGGTACAAGTTGGTCCCACCATAATGTAAAAGATAATTAATGTAAAAGATAATTAATATGGTAATTATTAATTATATTTTGAGTTATTGAGGTCGGATCTATTGTGCCAATAGACACATCATTTGATGTGATAAGTCTTCAATAAATAAAGTTGAATCCCCATTGAGGAAACACACTTAACATTGTGTCATCTCATGATTTCAGAAGTTGAGGTCTAAAATTATGAGAATTACAACACCCTCTTGTGTGCTAGGTTTGGTGATGGTGTGCGAGGTCTTTCTCTTGAGAATATAGCGAAGGATTGGTTGGGTTTTCTTCCCTTATTGAGAAGGGTTTCCCAGGATACTTCTTGTGTTCTTGTGCATGGTTATTCTTCATGTGATCTTTGTTTGCTGCATTAGTTATGGTTCAATATATGCTAAATAAGAAAGAAAATTAAAAATGCATCAACTTACCATAAAATCAACATGGTATCAGAGCAGGCTTGAAGATGATCATGTGCACCGTAAAAAGGGAAGGCAGGCATGGAAGGAGACCTTGCTGATGGAATAAAGAAAAGAGGGATGAAATTTTCTGTGGTAGAGAAGAGGCTGGCTGCAGGCCTCTAAGGCTGCCACAACCCAAAATAAAGGTCCACGTGGTATGAAGGAAGAAGGTGGATCTCTCCTCAACTCTGTGGTAAAGTTTGAAGGGGCTAGACCTGGAAATTTTCTGTGGTACTGTAAAACCCTGACCGAGCTTTTCCTTCTAGTCTACGCCCTTATCATCATGGCATGCTAGTCATAGGTCTGTATGATACAACTAATCATCAACCTATGCAGCTAGTCACAAGACTCTTCTTAGGGTAGCCGCTAAGGGCTGTCATGATTTTTAATCAGTGAGCAACCCAGGGATTGCATTTGCAGTTTCTGTTTACATTTACATTGCAAGGCAATTACAGGTTGCAGCTAAGGTTTGACATTCAACATGTAAAAGGGAAACAAGGAAAGGCAGCTAAATAAAGTATATGTAACTAGAGAATGGGTGGTCAAAAGTCTCACTTCTCCCAGGTCTGAGAGAGATGAAGGAAATGATAATTCTATGGTAAAGTTAAGTATACCCGTGTTGATGGGTATTAAACCCCTTAACTCAACAGTAGGAACCAAACCCACTACCGAGGCCCAATTAGACTCTGCAGTGTTTGTGATTGGAATGGTTCTCCAGATCTCGCGATACGACCAATTTAATCGATGGGCTTTGTGTTTTCTTGTGTTGGCATCTCCTTCAATTAGGATTTTCTCTTTTGGTATTTTCTCTTTAGTTAGGATAAATGTGAGAAAAAGCCAGTATAAACCAACTTGACCACACAACGATAAGGAAGTCTAAAGACTGGGAAAGGCCAGGCTTGAGATAACCCTCACTCCAGCATGCAGACAATGATCTCTTACCACATGCCTAGTAATAATACTTTAACCGTGTGAGCACTCGATCACTAGCTGAGATTTTAACCTAAACTACCCAAGAAACAAGATGAGAGCAAATTTAACTACTGCAGAAGAGGTTGAGCTTGGGATAACCCACTGCTCAAACATGCAAACGATAATCCTATACCATAGGGCTAGTAATAATACATTAACCATGTGAGCATCCAATTAGTGTTTGAGAATACTAATTATTAGAAGAAAACAATTATATGATAAGATCAATAGCAAGCAAAATAATTCATCTACCATAATCCTTCATCATATATCCACACAATGATTCATCATTTCCATCATTAGAGAAAAGAACAACAAAACAATTGCACCAGATAACTTGACCATATATTCGATAGCTCTTACTTGTTACATATGCTCATGAACTGAATAGGAAATAGTTCTTCTCCAGGCTCAATTACACATGCATATGATGAAAAAAACTTCGTCTCTGGTCCAAAAGGACTTCTTCATTCATAGCAGCTCCAAAATAATTCTTAACAACTAGAAAGAAAAGAGTTCTTGCAACAAACCATCGACCCCTAGACCATAGGTCGATGTTCCTATTTATAATATAAAGTCTTAACAGTAATTAACGATAAAATACAATTTGAGCTAATAAAAAATCACCACGTGGCGTCATCATCTGATAGTCTTTCAACAATCCGCCCGAGTTGTTTCTTGAAAAGGGTGGATTCTTTCATAATCAGACCATCTGATAAAGAGTTCTTCACAAGTATGGGCCCATGGGAATCTGTGTTGCTCCATTGGGGCCGCATATATCCCTCTGATGTTCACTGCATGCGCTCGGTATTTTATCTAGGTTGAATTCAGCTGTTGCAACATGGTTTTAGCTCTGATTGGGTGTTCTGTGAATTGTCACACCTGTCCTGACCTCGCATCGGATACCTTCGTACACTCTTTGGCCCATAGGGAGTCTTGTTCAGCATACATCTTGAGCACGTTTCTTATGTTGATAAACTCACTTTGGTTGCCGAACTCGGGGAGCTTGATATATTTCATTACTTTATTAATTTTATCCCAGTGCTTCTAGCACTTGGCATATTGTTCTTGGATCTCTCGATGTGGGTCCCGACACATCTTAGTCCAATATTCTGCAGATCTCTTTATGCGGTTGAGGCTATTTTTTCTTAAGAGCCAAATGCCATGTTCTTCCTTTTCTCGACCCTATTGGATGACCTCAATGTATTCGAGCCTTTCCACCGCTTGCTGCGCTCTTTCATGCCATCATTCCATCTCCTTGCATGCTATGAGAACCATGAGAGTGTCCTCCTGGAATTCAATTATATTTTCTGTTAACATGGTTCTTTCTTTCTTGTACTTGTTGAAAACTCTTGAAAACTCACTCTTCAAATATGCCGCAGTCTGTGTGGTGCCTTTATAATACTCAACAATATGGCGCAAGTGTTACAGTTCCTTTAGAGTATCAACTAGTTATCTTTCATCCCTCCTGGCCCTATCCTGGGAAGCATCAGAGAGGGCTCTTCCCATGCCTATTAGTTCAGACGTGTGAGCATCTGCTGTGTTGATCAAGCTTTCCTCTGTGGTAACCAAAATAGAATGGTCCACAATAATCTTCCTCTTCTTAGCAGTCCTTTGTACGATGGCCTTCCTCTTTTGATCATAGTAGATCACATAGATGTCTGCTACTTCGTCTACCGGCTCTGGTATCTATTGGTCGCCCCATGTGAGCGTGTTTCCCAGGTTGCCGGTGGTATATATTTGTTCAAGATCAGAATCTTGAACCTCCTTGTTTTGATCCGAAGGCCTAGCCTCTTCCTGATGTTTATCGAGGACTTGAGTATCAAGTGGATTTGATGTGTTGGGAGCAAGCTCAATACTTGCCTGTATTTTAGCCGTGGCATCGTCGACGTCCTTCTGCAAGGATCTTTCTTTTGACACGTCCAATTCTGACTTTTCCTTGGGACTACCTGCTCGGGTCTCTAGTGCATTAGGCATTTCTGTGTCTAAGCCCCTTTCGGCTCCTTTTTCTTCTCATGTGTCCTCTCGACTTTGAACATCAGCAACAAGAGGTGTTTTTTCCTTAGCTCCCTTCTCTTCTTCTACATGCACATAGGTTTTCTGAGATGCCTCTGGACTCTCATCATCACTGTTGAACTCGGACAAAGGGTTAGGTGCATTGGTTTTGACCGACACCCGACCAAGCTTTGATTGAGTCGTCGTGCCTGCTAGTGAATTGGCTGGCGACAATGTGGATTCAGGGTCATCTGACCCGTCGATGTTACTGGGGTCTGTGAGCTCGAGGCCGCCTACCCTTTCCGGGCTCTCTTCTGGGTTACTAGTTGGAACGCTTGATAAGAGGGCCAGATCATTCGATGCTAGATCCCTTATTTTATGAGCATGTTGGAGCAATAGTGTCCCTCTTTTCCTTGCACCTAGAGTTCCGAGAAAATTCCAGTTCTGTACAGGGGCTTCCTGGGGAGCTTCCATCGTTTCGGTCGATTCGAATGTTACCCTTTCTTCCCTAGTCCTGAGAATTTCTTCCCCTCTTTGTGCTCTTTCATCCAAGGATGCCGCTTGCTCTTCCAAACCCATGGCCCTGAACTTGGTTATTTTGGGGTCGACCATTCTTTCCACTACCTTATCCCAATCTTGAGCGTTTTCAGTGAATATTTCATCCTCAAACCGGTCATGGGCATAAGGCCAACAAGACGATACTTGTGATGCATGTTTCGAGACCAGACCCTTGGGATCGTGCTTGTGAAAACGTCCTGTCTGGAACCAAAATTCCAATTGACTTAATCCCTCTTGCTTGTCCTGCGCAGTGTCTTTAACCTGATAGAAGCTGATATGAAACCCATAGGGTATGAATGCCCACTTCTTATCCTTCACCAAAGTGGCATTGTACCCTTGCAAGATATTTTGGTAACATATTTCCCCTAGTACCACTCGATCAGGGACATATATAGGTAGCAAATGTGGTGCTCCCGTGGCACCAAAAACCCTAATGTAGGTTTCGCGCTCGTCCAGGTACCAGTGACCAACTTTCGATATAACTTTTTTGGCTGCATCAGCAGCCTTGGGCACTCCTTGAATAGTAAGAAATGAATAGGTGTGATAAATTGGTTGCAAATGAGAGAGTAGGATATTTTATACCTGTTCTCCCACAAGATGCTAAAATAGACATGGACCGGGAGCTTGGAAGTGTGCCAGCTCAGGTTGATTCCTGCGAAGACATTTCTTACATAGATGACGTCTAATAGATAAGACACCATGTAGAAGGCATGTGTTTCTCCTTCCTTCGGTTGCTGAGCCTGTAGAATGTAGGTGCTAATATGTTTGGAGATGATCGTGCCCCAGTTGAAGCTTGTTCCGGAGATGGTGATAGTATAAGCCAAAGGTGTGCATGCCTCTGAAAACCTGGAGCAATCTTTTTCTCCATGCAATCGGCAAAGGAGAGCCATTAGATAGATATAAGGTTGTCTGAGGTTGGCCGTCGGGTACCAGCCAGAGTTTCGGTTGGTGAATTTTTTGTCTTCTCTCCACCAGGATGCCATGATTTTGCTGGTGTCGTGCTTCTGATAAAACTTCACAACAAAATCCTTGTTCAAATGTTCATCTGGCTCCCTGAGCTTGTAATACTTTTGTACTCCTACTAGGAGGAAAACCCCAACGATTTGACCATTATCATCATTAATTACACACTTCTGTGCATCGCTATGATCAATGATCCATTTCAAAATTTCAATGCAAGGGAATACCAGAGTCCTTCTCGCCACCATGTGTAGGTAACCCTTGTGGATGTTGACGAAGACCTCATTTTCCAGCTTCCTCGTGTCAGGATCGCTATCCGAGGCATACTCAGGGAATTCTTCGTGATTTATTTCCTTGAATAAGTCTTCCCATCACGGGAATGTTGTCTTGGTCCCAATGTTCACATCTGTGTCCTTAAAGGCTGGGGGCTAAGCGAAGGCTTCTTTGGTGATCGTCTTGATGATCGACGCTGGCTTGGAAGTGAATTCCAATTTTCTTGCAACGGTTGGGGAGGAGCCTTCTCCAGTTTCTGATTCTTGCAGCTTTGGGACTCTAGGAGATTTCCTGGTGGTAGGTTTCTTCGGAGGCATCATTCCTACAACTGAAGATGCTCAATTAGGGCCGGCACATAGAATAATATTAGATCTTAATTTATATGTGAAATGAAATCAACTAGACTGGTACATACCTATATGCTTTCTAAACTTTGTTGCTTACTACTCACTATACCTTGGAATCCTTCTTCGGGTCATTCGTCTCGCTCCTCTGGATGTTCCAGACCTCTTTGCATGTAGAATGCTCTGGCTCATAATAATTCAGGGTAATATAACGAGAGAGAACTTACCAGTCGCATAAAGCTATTAATACAAGTAATGGGACGAAATTTAAACTACTTACCGCCGATTCTCTGTAATCAATTTTACGTAGGTTGACGACGGAGGCACGAAGGGAGATGCATTATATATACAGGTTAAAATGATCATTGGGCTTTGCACACAAATTAGAGACTAATGCGTGATCTTGGAATTAATCAATCAATTAAATGCATCGTATCTAGCGTATCTTAGAGATAAACGTCCCATCGTGTCATTTTCTGAAAGGGGAAGTCGGAGATCGATGCAGAGCTACATGATTCTTCGTTGATACTCCTTACAAAAGAAAAGCCCCCAATGTCGATTGCTTTCGTCGGATGGTTCTGACGTGACACGTGGCGGATAAAAATAGGTGACTGGAATCATGAGTGCCAACAGAGGTGGTAACCTTATTTCAGTTGCGTGCTTCCTATCCTAGCCTAGGAATCACCGATGCCGATTAGATATCAGGGGTTAGTAACCGGGGATGAACTTATCGCATCCTTTCCCTTGGGCTAGCTTCTGGGAAATTTGCTGATGCCGAAATGTTTTTACGGGATTGACCATCGGTGATTCTTCCCTTTCCCCGCAAACGACTACTTCCTTTCACTTTCCACTGATGCTGAATGAAGTTGGTCATCGACAACTTTATTGTGTAATGCTTATCACAAAATAACAACTCCCCGTTTACCGATGCTGACGAAAACCGGCGATCAACGTCCTTAGTTTTCTAGATGATTTTCTTTCACCTCTGATTGTTCCGGGTGCTGAAATTTGGACACGTAAGGTGAAACGACTTAGTGGTTGATTCTTTAGTCAAATGTTACTCCCTTTAAGTTGTGATGGTTTCGACACGTTCAGGGAAACTTTTAAAGAATCAAGGAGAAAGTGTAGAAAACAAAGATACGCGAAAATAACATTGTTCCGAATTAAACAATAAGTGGTACCCAAAAAGTAGAGTTTGGCAGAGACTTTTTTAGGGTGTGTTGAGAGCTCAACAAATGGCGATTCATTGGGCGAATGGAGAATCTCTGTTCTTCCTTCAATAACATTAACTCATGTCCTCCTTTTTTGTTTATATTTATTTATTATTATTATTTTATTTATTTATTTATTTTTTTATTATTGGAAATATTGTTTTAGGGCTTAACCATTTACTGGGAGGGCGTCAGTTTCTCCCCCCAAGTTCTGCAATCGATAAGTACATGCCCCTATATTTTTAGTAACCTGGAAAGGTCCAAGCCACAGGTTCTTAAACTTAGAATGCTTCCATTTTGGTTCATTTGCTCTGTCCTATTTTAGTACCAAGTCTCCTACCTCAAAACTCTTTTCTTTGGCCTTATGCTTATCGAACCATCGTTTCACTATCTGTTGGTGAGCTAGGAATTTTGACTTAGCCTTCTCTCTCTCTTCTTCCAGCATGAATAAATTATTGATTTTTTGTTGCATGGCCGATGAGGGTTCCTCGTTGGAATCTTGGGCCAATTGAAGAGATGGCAGATAAAACCCATTTGGGAGGATGGATTCTTGCCCGTAGACCAGAAAGTACGGGGAGTTTCCTATGGCTTCTTTGGGTGTGACCCTATCGGCCCATAGGGCATTATGAAATTGATTATGCCAGTTTCTTTGGTTATCTGTAACTGTCTTCTTTAATATCCTTACCAGATTTTTGTTAGTCGACTCTGCCACATCGTTTCCCTGAGGGTAATAATTTGCAGAGTACTTGATTATGATTCCTTTGTCCAGAGCAAATTCTATCAATAGTGTAGAGGAGAAGTAAGCTGTATTATCAAATACCAGAACAAAGGGGAGACCAAACCTTGTGATTAGCTGTTGTTCTATGAATTGGATCACTACCTTCTCATTTACATGAGTAAGAGGGATGGCCTCCGCCCATTTTGTGAAATAGTCGGTGGCAGTAAGAATGTACTTGTGTAGCTTAGAAGAGTTGGGCGCAATTTATCCTATGATATCTAGCCCCCACTGCTCAAAGGGCCTCGAAACAATCACAGGATGAAGTGGGACTGCTACCCTTTTCTCCTTTCTAGTGCTTATTTGACAAGTCTTACAGTTTCTAGTGTAAGTATGCACGTCTTTGAACAAGGTGGGCTAGTAGTAGACGACCCTCAGAATCTTATGAGCGATGGTATTTCCAGCAAAATGTCCTCCGACGGGGCCATCATGAAGTTCCTTTAGCACCTTATCGACATCTTCACGTTCGAGGCACCTCAACAATACCCCGTCATAGTTGATCCGGAAAAGCACTGAATTTATAAGACGATATTGTGCAGACTTTAACCTGAGGGATCTTCTCTCTCTTGGGTTGAGTATTTCGGGACAAGTTCTGTGATGTAGTAGGTAAGCCAAGTCCTTGTACCAAGAATCTCATCCTGGGGGGATGTATTCTACTTCTCCACACCATAGAGCTATTTCATTCTCCCATCTAGAGTCTTCATTTACTTGATCCCGGGCTTCAGCTGCGAGCTTGCACAGACCTTGTCCTTTTACCAGCTTGGTAGGTTTTATGTCTAGATCAAATTCTTGGCCTACTACCATCCAATTCCCTCTGCTTTCTCCCATTTCTTGTTGGGTGAACAAAGATTGGACTGCAGGGTGTGGTACAATCACCTTAGTGTGATTCTTGAGGATCTAGGACCTGAAATGCTTTACTACCTTATAGACTGTGTAGGCCTGCTTGTCTATGGCAAGATATTTGAGCTCAACTCCTTGAAGGTTAGTGCTCATAAATGATATTGGGGCTTCATTATTGTCATCATCCTTCTGAGTTAAAACCGCAACCAGCAACTGGTCAGAAGCGAAGGTATATAAATTAAAGCCTCTATTGAAATCGGGACTTCGCAACACCGGAGCCCGGGATATGGCAACTTTGATTTTGTTGAAAGCATTTTTTTGTTCATCATCCCACTTAAATTCAACATCTTTGTGAATCATCTTTTGTAAGGGTTTGATAATTTCGACGAAGTCGGGAGTGAACTTCCTCACAAAATTGATTTGCCCGAAGAAAGACTGCATGGCTTTCTTGTTATGAGGTAACAGAAGCTGTGTTATGGCCTTAATCCTTTCATGGTCTATGTGAATCCCTGCTTGAGATATAATATGACCCAAAATCTTCCCTTCTTCAACCCCAACGATAGTTTTCTTAGGATTTAATGATATACCATATTTTTTGCATCTTTCAAAAATCTGAGTTAAGTGCTGGATGTGCTCCCTCCCATCCTTCGAATACACCGTCACATCATCTAAATATACTACTACACACTTGTTTATAAACCCTCAGAATGCCACGTCCATGGCCCTTTGGAAGTTTTCTCCTATGTTAATTAATCCGAAAGGCATGTGTTTATAAGCGAAGGTCCCCCATTTGGTTCGGAAGGTGGTTTTCAATCGATCTTCCTCCGAAACCAACACTTGATTGTATCTTGAGAAACCATCGAGCAAAGAAAAAATCTCTAAGCCCGACACGGTCTACAGGAGTTGTTCCATTGGCGGGTCGAGATAATTGTCCTTCTCCGAATCTTTATTGAGGTTCCGAAAGTCTACGCACAATCGGATTTCTCTCGATTTTTTCCTCACCGGATCGAGATTTTCTACCCAGGCAGAGTGCCTAACCTGGAAAATTATCTTCACATCTAGGAGTTTCCTTAATTCTTGGTACATGAGAGGTTCTAATGAAGGGTGATATTTTCTAAGCTTTTGTTGGAAAGGCTTGACTTTGGGTTTCAACGGGATGGTGTGTTGAATAATATGAGTATCATATGTTTTCAACTCCTTATAGGACCATGTGAAAATGTCCTGGTATTGTCTAAACAACTTGAGGTAGGCCTTTATTTCTTCCTTAGATATAGTTTTTCCGAGGTTTACATTCCTTGGGTTTTCTAGGGTCCCAAGATTCAGAGTTTCATGGAGGGGACAAGAGCTGCTAGTCTTTGTGCTTTTAGGACCTTTGAATCGTTCCTTTAGATCAAACATATCTTCTAGATTAGCTACCCCTTTCGGGATCGTATGATCCTTTGATCTATCCGTATGCCGGTCTTCCATAGGACCCCTTTCCATTGAGTGCTCTTGGAACTCTTCATCATCAATAGCGAGATCTTTGAAAATGTCCTGATTGGTCAAAATCCTTATGATCTATTCATCTCCTTCGAAGACTTTCCAATTAGAAATGTTATTAGGTACCGATGGCTTGTAGAGTAGTTATATAGTGAATCGAGAGGCTTCATAATCTTCTAAAGGTGATAGCCTAGAAGCGGCTGTGGCTAGGGAATCGACAAGGGTATTCTTTGCCCTGGTGATTGCGGTAATGTTGAAAACTCCAAAGCGTTCTATTAACCTATGCACCTCCTGCTGATAATTCTTAAGGTGGGGCGAATTGCAATGTATCGTGTTTCTTACTTGTCTAATTATGATTTCTGAGTCTCTGAAAACCTTTAATTCTTTGACATTAAGATCAATGGATTTCTTTAACCCTTGCACCAGGGCTTCATACTCGACAGTGTTGTTGGTGCACTCGAATTCTAGCCTATAAGACAAGAAATGACGCCTACCCCATGGGTCAATTAGAATGCACTCTGCTCCTGATCCTTCTTGTGACTTGGATCCATCAAAATCATCAAAATAGCGGGTCCAAATACATGAATGACAATCATTCCTTCCTTCACCATTGTTGATGTTATGTTGTCCACCCTTTCGTTCCACCTTGCCTGGCACGAGATTTTGACAAAAGAGAGAATCTTCTGTCGGCATCGACGGTTTCTCCTGGAAAGGAAGCTTGGAGTTTTGGGTAAGAGGAACATTGGATATGAGGGGAGGGAAGTTCCCAAAGTAGGAGTCACAAGAATAATTACCTAATATGGGAAAATCCGTGGAGGCTGGTTCATTAGGGGCTTCTAGGTTGGTGATCATATGCTTCAGATATCTCTCCCTATCAATTCAGATCATGTTCTTGTATCCTTTCAGTGGTAGCCAAAGGTGTGCCTAGTCGGTACTAAAGTATCCATTCATCTTTTCGGACCAATCTCGGCTCAATAATAGCCCATATGCCTTGGGGATATCTACTACAATGATATCAATCACCTGCATGAAACTAGGGTGTGTCGCTATCCTGATCATCACATCTTTGAGTTCCCCCATAACCTTGACCTTGGTTCTGTCTAGTTGTATAACATTCTTATTGCTTTTGAGAGGGACAACACCTAGTTTATTACAAATGACCAAGGGCATGACATTAGAAGACGCTCCGGAATCTACCAGACAATTATGAAGATTCCTATTGAAGACTTCGAACGTTAAAAGAAAAGGAGGCACGAAAGGTCTCTCCTTCCTGCCTTCTGAGCAGGTGTTTATCATTGGTTTGATTGCCAAATCTGGAGGGGGTAGATTCTTCTCTTGACCGTCACCGGTGGCCGGGTTTTCTATCGAACTTAGAGCCTGCAACAGAAGGTCTTTCTGCTCACAGATTCTACATACATCCATAACTGATATATTAGCTTTCAGCTTCTTCAAATCTTCGACTACATTATAATCTATCTTAGGAGATTCCCGCGTATGGATGCTTAGAGGCTTTTCACTAGGAGCGACAGGAATTCTCAGGTGATCGTGAGTTAATTTACTTTGTGAGACATGGGTGGCATTAGTATCTTTCGGGCCAGGTTGACCCTTACTACGTGTTTGTACCACCGATATCTCCGTGGGTGGTGCCTGAGGTTTAAATAGATTGTTCGAAGACGTGATCACGTTGGGATCCCATATCAGCATGGCCATGTCTTGTGGGGGGTCAACCTCTTTCTGATCGACAATGTTAAAGGATGAACTGTTGGGTGGTTTGGTCAGAGAGATTTCACCCAGAAAATGATTGGCCATTAAATTCATGGCGTTGACCCATTGAGGACATTCCCTTTCTGAGTGGTTCTCTTGGTGGCAAGTACAAAAAGAATCAGACGCGACATTCCCTAAGTCAATGTTTAGATTGGCTGGGGGAGGTTCAATTGCTTTGAAAGGCTAGTTTATTTTAAAGAAAGACTTATAAGGTCTTTGGCCTTGGTTTCCCTCACCCACATTTCTTTTCATATCTATAATCTCATTTGATAGTTTCTTGATTATGCGATACAGGTCTTCTATATCCCAATTACCCTTATCGGGAGTTGGTTCCACCGACTTCCCTGACAGTCTAGTCAAGAGGAGTCCTCTCCTGGGAGGGGGCTGGCTTTCTTTTGTCGCTAGAGATGTCTGGCCTTCTTAACACCCTTTCATGTGGAACTCTATCGTCTTGGCCTCTTCAAAATTCTCTACGAGGGTTTTCTTAGCGGCTCTTTTAATGAACATGGAAATAGAGGCCAGAAGAGCGTTAGCATAGACCTCGATTTGCAACTCTTGAGTTGGTTTTGCCATGGGCTGAAACTTGTTTAGGATAGTCATGAATCTTTGATTGAAATATTTTACCCTTTCCTTTGGGGTCATGGTGGCTGTGAACAATTCGGCCATAAGGGCTCCCGTGGTAGTTTCTTCGGCAAAATTATCTAGGAAGTCCTTTTGGAACTTAGTCCAGCTGGTTATGGATCCTACTGGCAAGTTAAAATACCAAGTGGAAGCCGAGTTCTCAAACGTGTAGGGGAAAAGTCTGCATACCACGTCTTCATGTTGAACGTTCATAAGCCTGATCGCGAGTATGAACTTCTTGATATGATCTTCGGGCAATCCTGAGGTCTCAGGATCATTCTTGGGGAGCAACTTTTCTGGGTGCCTAAGGAGATTGTGTATTCATCCAAGGATGGCCGCGGTGTCCCCGGACAATCAAGGTTGGTTGCCTTGAAGTGGAAATTCTCTCTCCTCCTCATGACCATTGTTCTCTTCCATATCTTCGGAGTCAGAGTTAGGCTCTTCCTCTTCCGAAAGATCGTTAAATTCAGAGATGTCGTCGAATGGCGTATCCGGTATGAGGTTAAGAGGTTCTTGGATTTCAGTGATTGCGAAGTCTAGTAAGCCTTTGACAGAGTGTACGAAGACTTCATCGGAAGTGCTGACCGCTAGTCTGCCTTGTTGTTTTCTTCAAGGGAGGATGGGGGTAAATGGAAACGTGTCAATTTGCTGGGCATAATCTCTGGTAATCCTTCTAAAAAATTCACTTACAAGTGAGGTAGGGTGTAAGGTATTTCAGGGTGAAGATATCCTTCCTCGGAGTGGGGTGAGTTATTCGCTTTGGGAGTACTTGGTAAAGGTGGGATGTCTGTTGGATGACTAGCCATGCATATGGGCTATTACGAATCTATAGGTTGTTCAGAATATCATATAACTTACATATTCAACCATTCATTCTCAATCCCTTCTTCTTGCACCAATTTTGTTGATGGGTATTAAAACCCTTAACTCAACAGTAGGAACCAAACCCGCCATCGAGGCCCAATTAGACTCTGCAACGTTTGTGATTGGAATGGTTCTCTAGATCTCGCGATACGACCAATTTAATCGATGGGCTTTGTGTTTTCATGTGGAGGCATCTCCTTCAGTCGGGATTTTCTCTTTTGGTATTTTCTCTTTAGTTAGGATAAATGTGTGAAAAATCCGGTATAAACCAACTTGACCACACAACGATAAGGAAGTCTAAAGACTGGGAAAGGCTGGGCTCAGGATAACCCTCACTCCAACATGCAGACAACGATATCTTACCACATGCCTAGTAATAATACTTTAACCGTGTGAGCACTCGATCACTAGCTGTGATTTTAACCTAAACTACCCAAGAAACAAGATGAGAGCAAATTTAACTATTGCAGAAGAGGCTGAGCTTGGGATAACCCGCTGCTCAAACATGCAAATGATAATCCTATACCACAGGCCTAGTAATAATACGTTAACCATGTGAGCATGCAATTACTGTTTGAGAATACTAATTATCAGAAGAAAACAATTATATGATAAGATCAATAACAAGCAAAATAATTCATCTACCATAATCCTTCATCGTATATCCACACAATGATTCATCATTTCCATCATTAGAGAAAAGAACAACAAAACAATTGCACCAGATAACTTGACAATATATTCGATAGCTCTTACTTGTTACATCTGCTCATGAACTGAATAGGAAATAGTTCTTCTCCAGGCTCAATTACACATGCATATGATGAAAACAACTTCGTCTCTGGTCCAGAAGGACTTCTTCATTCATAGCAGCTCCAAAATAATTATTAACAACTAGAAAGAAAAGAGTTCTTGCAACAAACCATCGACCCCTAGACCATCGGTCGATGTTCCTATTTATAATATAAAGTCTTAATAGTAATTAATGATAAAATACAATTTGAGCTAATAAAAAATCACCATGTGGCATCTTCATCTGACAGTCTTTCAACAGTCCACCCGAGTTGTTTCTTGAAAAGGGTGGATTCTTTCATAATCAGACCATCTGATAAAGAGTTCTTCACAAGTTTGGGCCCACGGGAATCTGTGTTGTTCCATTGGGGCCGCATATATCCCTCTGATCCGGATTTATGTAGGAACACAATGAAATACATAAATACACATAAACGCAGAGATGCAACGGAAATAAGAATTTATTTCATTAATCACAAATGACTGAAATATGCTTACAGACAGAATGGAAATAGACTAGCTAGGGCGCTGGTAGCTTATCTCTGAGAAGAGATGTGACGGCTACTCGCATTCGCAAGAAGATGGTTACAATGAGGCTCGGAAGGCCTTTTTACAATAGACGGGAATGCCAAAAGTCCTAGACATCCAAAAACCTAACCCTAGGAGATGAAGCGCC
>SNQJ01S0026246.1:103837-121321 GCA_010110895.2 Picea sitchensis | reverse complement strand
CTCCCGGGGTCGTAACTTTTGCATACGATCTCCGTTTTAGGCGTGTGATAGCTCGTTGGAAAGGCATCGTCGAGGAGATTCATTTTGGGGCCTCAATTATGCCTTCAGCTATCATTGAGAACCTCGATCTCGAAAAAACTTCATTTAGGCCCTCAAAATGGCCCCGGAAGTGAAAACCTGCTAAAAATAGTAAATTGCCAAAATGGCTAGAAAACTGTTTTGAGCCATTTGGAAAAGGTGGGTGGCCCCCGATATCCACCTGGATCACCCTCTGATGTACGCGGCATGCGCTCGGTATTTTATCAAGGTGGAATTAAGCTGTTGCAACATGGTTTTAGCTCTGATCGGGTGTTCTGTGAATTGTCGCACCTGTCCCGACCTCGCATCAGCTACCTTTGCACACTCTTCGACCCATAGGGATTATTGTTCGGCATACATATTGAGCATGTTTCTTATGTCGATAAGCTCACTGGGGTTTCTGAACTCGGGGAGCTTGATATCTTTCATTACTTTATTAATTTTATCCCAGTGCTTCCGACACTTGGCATATTGTTCTTGGATCTCTCGATGTGGGTCTCAGGACATCTTAGTCCAGTATTCTGCGGATCTCTTTATGCGGTCGAGGCTATTTTTCCTTAACAGGCGAATGCCATGTTCTTCCTTTTCTTAACCCTATTGGACGACCTCAATGTATTCGAGCCTTTCCACCACTTGCTGCGCTCTTTCATGCCATCGTTCCATCTCCTTGCATGCTGTGAGAGCCATGAGAGTGTCCTCCTGGAATTCAATTATATTTTCAGTTAACATGGTTCTTTCTTTCTTGTACTCATTGTAAACTCCTGAAAACTCACTCTTCAAATATGCTGCAGTATGTGTGGTGCCTTTATGATACTCAACAATATGACGCAAGTGTTCCAGTTCCTTTAGAGTATCAGCTAGTTCTCTTTCATCCCTCCTGGCTCTATCCTGGGCAACATCAGAGAGGGCTCTTCCCATGCCTATTAGTTTAGACGTGCGAGCATCTGCTGTGTTGATCAAGCTTTCCTCTGTGGTAACCAAAATAGAACGGTCCACAATAATCTTCCTCTTCTTAGCAGTCCTTTGTATGATGGCCTTCCTATTTTGATCATAGGATATCGCATAGATGTCTGCTACTTCGTCTACCGACTCTGGTATCTTTTGGTCACCCCATGTGAGCATGTTTCCTAGGCTGTCGATGGTATATATTTGGTCAAGATCAGACTCTTGAACCTCCTTGTTTTGCTCTGAAGGCCCGGCCTCTTCCTGATGTTTATCAGGGACCTAAGTATCAAGTGGAATGGATGTGTCGGGAGCGATCTCAATACTTGCCTGTATTTTAGCCGTGGCATCGCCGACGTCCTTCTGCGAGGATCTTTCTTTTGACACGTCCAATTCTGACATGTCCTTGGGACTACCTGCTCGGGTCTCCAGTGCATCGGGCATTTCTGTGTCTAAGCCGCTTTCGACTCCTTTTTCTTCTCATGTGTCCTCTTGACTCTGAACATCGGGAACAAGCAGTGTTTTTTCCTCAACTCCCTTCTTTTCTTCTACATGCATAGAGGTTTTCTGAGATGCCTCCAGACTCTTATCATCATTGTATATATCTATGAACTCGGACAAAGGGTTAGGCACACTGGTTTTGACCAACACCTGACCCAACTTTGATTGATTCGTCGCACCTACCGGTGAATCAGCTGGCGGCAGTTTGGATTCAGGGTCATCTGACCCGTTGATGTTACCTAGGTCTATGAGCTCCGGGCCGCCTACCCCTGCCAGGCTCTCTTCTGGGTTACTGGTTGGAATGCTTGATAAGAGCGCCAGATCATTCGACACCAGATCCCTTATTTGTTGAGCATGTTGGAGCAATAGTGTCCCTCTTTCCCTTACACCTATAGTTCTGAGAAAACTCCAATTCTGTAAAGGGGATTCTTGGGGAACTTCCATTGTTTCGGTTGATTCAAATGTTACCCTTTCTTCCCTAGTCTTGAGAATTTCTTCCGCTCTTTGCGTTCTTTCATCGAAGGACGCCGCTTGCTCTTCCCAACTCATCACCTTGAACTTGGTTATTTTGGGGTCGGCCATTCTTGCCACTACCTCATCCCAGTATTGAGCATTTTTAGTGAAGATTTCATCCTCAAACCGGTCATGGGAACAAGGCCAACAAGACGATACTTGTGATGCATGTTTCGAGACCAGACCCTTGGGACCGTGCTTGCAAAAACGTTCTGTCTGGAACTGAAATTCCAATTGACTTAATCCCTCTTACTTGGCCTGCGTAGTGTCTTTAACCTAGTAGAAGCCGATATGAAACCCATAGGGTATGAATGCCCACTTCTTATCCTTCACCAAAGTGGTGTTGTATCCCTGCAAGATAGTTTGGTAACATATTTCCCCTAGTACCAGTCGGTCGGGGACATATATAGGTAGCAAATGTGGTGCTCTTGTGGCACCGAAAACCCTAATGTAGGTTTCACGCTCGTCTAGGTACCAGTGACCAACTTTCGATATAACTTTTTTGGCCACATCAGACAGCCTTGGGCACTCCTTCTTGAATAGTAAGAAATGAATAGGTGCAATAAATTGGTCGCAAATGAGAGAGTCAGATATTTTATACTTGTTCTCCCACAAGATGCTAAAATAGACATGGACCGGGAGCTTGGAAGTGTGCCAGCTCAGGTTCATTCCTGCGAAGACATTTCTTGCATAGATGACGTCCAATAGATAAGACGCCATGTAGAAGGCATGATTTTCTCCTTCCTTCGACTGCTGAGCCTGTAGAATGTAGGTGCTAAGATGTTTGGAGATGACCACGCCCCAGTTGAAGCTTGTTCCAGAGATGGCGACAATATAAGCCAAAGACATCCATGCCTCCGAAAACCTGGAGCAATATTTTTCTCCATGCAACCCGCAAACGAGAGCCATCAGATATATATAAGGTTATCTGAAGTTGGCCATTGGGTACCAGCCGGAGTTTCGGTTGGTGAATTTTTTGTCTTCTCTCCACCAAGATGCCATGGTTTTGCTGGTGTCGTTCTTCTGATAAAACTTCACAACAAAATCCTTGTTCAAACGTTCATCTAGCTCCCTGAGCTTGTAATACTTTTGGACTTCTACTGGGAGGAAAACCCCAGTGATTTGACCATTATCATCATTAATTACACACTTCTGTGCATCGCTATGATCAATGAGCCATTTGAAAAGTTCAATGCAAGGGAATACTAGAGTCCTGCTCGCCACCATGTATAGGTAAGCCTTGTGGATGTTGACGAAGACCTCATCATCCAGCTTCCTCGTGTTAGGATCGCTATGCGGGGCATACTCAAGGAATTATTCGTGCTTTATTTCCTTGAACAAGTCTTCCCATCATGGGAATGTTGTCTTGGTCCCAATGTTTGCCTCTGTGTCCCCAAAGGCCAGGGGCTGAGTGAAGGCTTCTTTGGTGATCAACTTGATGATCTGCGTTGGCTTGGAAGTGAATTCCAATTTTCTTGCAACGACTGGGGAGGAGCCTTCTCCGACTTCTGATTCTTGTAGCTTTGGGACTCTAGGAGATTTCCTGGTGGTAGGTTTGTTCAGAGGCATCTTTCCTGCAACCAAAGATGCTCAATTAGGGCCGACACATAGAATAATATTAGATCTTAATTTATATGTGAATTGAAATCAATCAGACTGGTACATACCTGTATGCTTGCTAAACTCTGTTGCTTAGTACTCACTATACCTTAGAAGCCTTTTCCGGGTCATTCGTCTTGTTCCCCTGGATGTTCCATACCCCTTTGCATGCAGAATGCTCTAGTTCATAATAATTCAGGGTAATATAACGATAGAGAACTTACCAGTCGCATCAAGATGTTAATACAAGTAATGGGATGAAATTTAAACTACTTACTGCCGATTCTCTGTAATCAATTTTACGTAGGTTGATGGCGGAGGCGCGGAGGGAGATGCATTGTATCTATAGGTTAAAACGATCATTGGGCTTTGTGCATGAATTAGAGACTAATGCATGATCTTGGAATTAATCAATTAATTAAATGCATCATATTTAGCATATCTTTGAGCTATAACGTCCCATCGTGTCATTTTCTGAAAGGAGAAGTCAGGGATCAGCACAGAGCTACAAGATTCTTCGTTGATACTCCTTACAAAAGAAAAACCGCCGACGCTGATTGCTTTCATTGGATGGTTATGATGTGACACGTGGTGGATAAAGACAGGTGACTGGACTCACGAGTGCCAACAGAGGTGGTAACCTTCTTTCAGTTTTGCACTTTCTATCCTAGCCTAGTAATCACCGATGCCGATTAGATATCAGGGGTTAGTAAGTGGGGATGAACTTATTGCATCGTTTCCCTTCGGCTAGCTTCTTGGAAATTCGCCGATGCCGAAATGTTTTTATGGGATCGACCGTTGATGATTCCTCGCTTTCCCCGCAAACGACTACCTCCTTTCGTGTTTTGCCGATGCTGAAT
The DNA here is from genome assembly GCA_010110895.2 of Picea sitchensis. Classification (NCBI taxonomy): domain Eukaryota; kingdom Viridiplantae; phylum Streptophyta; class Pinopsida; order Pinales; family Pinaceae; genus Picea; species Picea sitchensis. The sequence goes on along the minus strand of SNQJ01S0026246.1, from coordinate 116,828 downwards.
GAAGTTGGTCATCGACAAATTTCTTGTGCAATGCTTATCATGAAAGAACAACTCCCCATTTACTGATGCCGACGAAAACTGACGATCGACGTCCTTATTTTTCTAGGACGATTTTCTTTCACCTCTGATTCTTCTGGGTGTATAAATTTTGACAAGTCAGGTGCAATGACTTAGTGGTTGATTCTTTAGTCAAATGTTACTCCCTTTAAGTTGTGATGGTTTCGACACGTTCAAGGAAACTTTTAAAGAATCAAGGAGAAAGTGTAGAAAACAAAGATAAGCGAAAACAACATTGTTCCGAATTAAACAATAAGTGGTACCCAAAAGGTAGAGTTTGGCAGAGAATTTTTTATGGTGTGTTGAGAGCTCAACAACCCATGACAATATAGTTAAGGAAATTATAATTCTACAGACCCGTGACGACACAGTTAAGGAGACCCGTGGCCAAGTCAAATTTTTGAGTTATATATATTTTGTCCTATTTCTCCATACTCTCATTTGTTTTGATGTCATATATTGATGCAATAATTTAATGGTGGTGTTGGTATATATCCCAGAAAATTATAAAATGCATTGAAGATATTGGTAAGCAAATAGTGCATGCTAAAGAAGAACAAGAGCTACCCTTGCCTAAAATGAACACACTGCTACAATAACAATTGCTGAAAGTATTTCCACCAAAATAAATGTCTGGTGTAACTATATCTGATGATAGAGAAGAATTGGTTGTTGAGAGGAAATTCAAAGTTCAGGTTACATTGGGGATCGTGGGCATATATCATTCTAGAAAACACTTCATCTAGAGTTGTGTTGAGGAAAATATATGAATTTATCTTATTCAAGCATTTTTGAATCTTGCTTGGCTAAGGCAAGATAGCCAAGAATGTTACCCTATGTTTATACCCTCAAAAAGTGTTTCCTAATCCACAAGTATTAATTACAAGGTCTTAGGATTATTTTTTAAAATAAAATATTGTTGAAAAATATAACATTTTTATACAATTTTTTGAATATATCAGATTGCAAAAGTAAATGTGTAGATCAAAAGAAAAAATACCAAGTCACATATTAACATAGATAAGACTTAATAGCAATCTCTTTATTTCATTCCAAGAAATCAAAAGAATCGTTCTCTTTACAGAATCCCTGTGGGGGTATGGACCAAGGTCAAACTTAGATATCCCAGATGAAAACCATACAAAAGGACTCTGACAAGAAGTAAGAACTGAACTTTAAAATTTGGATCAACTTGCCACAGACTGCTGCCCACTTGACTCTGCACAATATCCTTTATCAATCATGAAATTTAATTCATAAATAGACAAGTCTACATAGATTATCAAAGATAGATCAACACCTATGAAAAAAAGCATCTGAAAGATATGATTCAACTTTGAACCTTTCTATCTACAATAGGACACTGCTGTCATAAAAGAGAATTAGGATTTTAATGAATTGAAGAACGAATGAAAACTGAACTATCTCAATAAAACTTAAGAGCAAACCTTAGTATGCTTTCTCCTTTTATTCTCCCCTTGTTCTTCCTTCTCATTTGGATTTTATGCATTCCAAATTAGTTGAAGTAGTTCAACTACCTCATTTAGTCAAGTTAACTAAAACTCAACTAACTTTTAGTTTAGGGGAAGAATTAATAATAATAATAATAATAATAATAAAGGGTCTTTTATTAAATAATAACTAGTAGGTGGGACACCTTGCGACTCCCTTTAATTTCTTAACAAAATAAACATAATAGACAATCAATCAAAACATCCCTCCTTGTGGCTCCCATAATCATTTCCACAATTTGAAATTTAAATATTAGTGATATTTTAAATTATACCAAAACATGTAAATATCCACAATATCCAAAAATAGTTTGCTGTCCAAAACTTTCATCAGTCCACTGTCCTCAATAAATCAATAATAAAACATAAAAAAAAACCGTATTTGCCACATTGAGAGGCAATTTTTCCTTTGTTGTTTCTATCCCCTTTTGAATTCCCTAAATTATCCTTAGGATGTGTAGAGCCTTGAGGCTTGATCTCACTGATGACATGGGAACAATTATCTCTCAAGTGCATACGGGATGATACAGACTTGGCTGAGTCACTTGAAGGAGAGAAGAGGGTAGCAACAAATTTTCCTTTATCATGCATATGGTGGGCTTCGATTTTGAGTCTTTTGCTTGCGTGGGAGGACTGTACACATGAGTGTGCAGGGGAAATATGAACATTTGGGTTAACAGGTGGAGGAGGAGGAGGTAAAGACAAATTTAGCCGTCCACGATGGTGGGAGACTGCTGGGTGAACAATCTCCTGCCATCCGTCATTCTTAGGAACTTCAGGATGCAAAGAAACATTACGGGGCACAAGGATACTAGGGACATGTTGGGGCTGTAAGGGAGGCCTCTCCTGCCTAGGCTAGATTATCCCTTGTCCAATCCAATTGATAAATCCATCTTGAAAGAGATGGTTTAACTCTTGAGGATCAACATCGAAATGTATTGAGAATCTGGGCCTTCTAGGCCCTCTGTTCCAGTTTCCTCTGCCCCTATTATTTCGTCCATGATTTCCTCTGATGAAAAAGATCATTGTTGGCCCTTGGTTATGGAAGTATGTGAAGATCGAGGAAGAAAAGAGAGATTTTGAACTTCGAGGAAGACACAGTGACTTTTACTGGGTCAAAGTGATCAAAAGAGAGAAAAGACAGAGAGAAGTAAGCCGTTGGATGAGGAGATTGAGGATGACAGATAAGCAAGAAAGAGGGATTGTGAACAACTCAGCAAGTGAGAAAAGCCATCGTTGGATGCTTTTGAGCACCGCGTGAGAAGGAAGGAAAGACAGGCTGGCGAAGCCCTAAAAATGTGAGTCAAGTTGACATAGGGTTTTAGACACCTAGGATTTTGGTATCTAGGGTTTTGGACACCTAGGTTTCGGCCTAAGGATTTCAGTGAGCTATTGTAATGTATAAATAAAGGTCATAAGGGCCTAGTTTAGGTTGGTACAATATTATTGTCAATCTAGTGGTATTGTTGTCAAGAGAGATTGTTGTTGTGTTAGAGAGAAGTGCTAAGAGTGAGAGCCTTCTGGTATTGTAAGATCTTCAGTTGGGTGCGAAGTTCAACCCTGCAGTTGGGTGCACAGGGAGGGGAGAGAAAGAGAGGAGAAGAAAGAAGATCTTCTAGCTAAGAGCGCAGACAAGAACTGTATGCTTTACCCTAATATATTATAACACAGTTCTGTGGATGTAGCCATAGAGAGAGGGTGAACCACATACATCTTGTGTTGTGTGTGATTGGTATTTTATTTTTGTCATTGATATACTGTGATTGCATTACTGTTTTAGATCTGATAAGTAGATGTGCAGAATAGATCTAAGCTGATAGGTGATATATGAATGTTGTGCTGTTATTGTGTTAAATCCACTTGATCTTCCCTTTGGTTGTATACATCTCTATCCTTCAACCCCCTCATAACTTCTTCGGGTGAGACTGCATCTGCTTCGCAGGTGTTGCCAAAAGGGCTAGTAGTTAGGGCTTGTTGGTGCGCTCTTGGAGCTGAACCCTGGGTCTTCCCCTGTGCCAACAAATGGTTCCGTTGCCGGGACAAAAATCTTCTTGAGGGAATGTCAAGGTGGTTTCCATCAAAGACAGATTCAAAAGTGGATAGAGGATCAAGAAAAGGACTTCGCTAAAGCCCAGAACAAGAACCCTAATCTTAGTTTTTAGGATTGGTTGGAGAGATATATCTTTACTGATATACACAAAATTTTCTTTGGGGGAATCCATCAAGAGATGTATGAGTGGCTAGCTAGATTAGCAGATGCCCAGTTCGAGATCTGATCTAGACTTCCTATGGTTTGGACGTCAGAGCTGATAAAAAAGGTCAAAAGAGTTGATAACGCCGTATCATGAGCAATAGATCACTGGTTTGATAGCACCATTGGAGGGTACATCACAGAGTTTGTTGTTGACATAATAGAATCATACAACCAAGCTGAGAGATACTTCTTTAAGAGACGTAGAGGATTTTTTTTACAATTATTGAAGTTGAGACTCAAGATTGTATTGCATGAGAAGAATGTCTTGAAGATACAGTAGATTGGTCGGATCTAGGAAGGCTAAGGTTCAAGAATTTGGACAACGACAGTGACACAAAAGATGGACATACATGCACTGGGAGAGTGTTCAGAGAAGTTCACCTTGCGAACCTGTTCAAGTAGAACTACGGGGATGATGGTTTCTACAGTGGAGAAGACGCAGAACTGACAGACGAAGAACATTCAGAACCTGCTAGGGTAGAGGGAGGAAAATATGAGGAGCTTCGACGAGAAGAACCTGAAACCTCAGAAACTACACAGACCATCGAAGTAAGTATTGTTATCCCTCTTGTTGATTTAGTAGCATTAAGCAATCAGAGTAATCCCATCCACCAGAGTGTCCAGAGTACTGTCAATAGTAGTCCTCCACATATTCAGTTAGGAACCCTAGGAAGATCTATGGAAGATGAGATGAGGCTTCCTATCTTTAGGGGAGATGGATCTAAAGATCCTGATCAACATTGGTTCCTATGTGAAGCCGTATGGAATATTGAAAATGTCATTGACGAAGCTGTCAAAAGAAACCAGTTTAGTTCCACTCTAAGGGATCACACACTGAGCTAGTACATGAAGCTTGTCCAAGTACTTGCACATCCTAAGCCACTAAATCAGATTAAGAATGCGCTGATTGCAAAGTTCAAGAAACCCAAGTCGGAGTCACAATGCATCATAGAGATGAAAGAGATCAAGTAGAAGGTGGCTGAACCTGTTTGGGAATTCAATCAGAGATTCAAAACCTTAACATACCGATTGACTTTTCAGATCCTAGATAAACATAACAAATAATGGTTCATTGCTGCCCTCTTACCACACATCAGAGTTCCCCTGATGCAACATAAGATTGCTTCATAGTCTGAGGCGCTGGAGATCCCCATGAAGTTAGAATCAACCCCTATGGGAGAATCCAACTCAGGTATGAGTTAGATCTTGAGTCAGCTAACTAGTTTATCTTTGCAAGTCGAAGTTATGAAGAAAGACAAGGGAAAAGATAAAAGAGAAGACATCTGGTGTGTTAGATGTAGATCAAAAGGCCATGAGAAGGAACATTGTCCCCTATTCAATGAATACTTGGCTTCTGGAGCTTCGGGCCCTTTGAAGCAAGTCACCTTACCTTGGTGTGAGGTATGCAGAAATAGACATCGCCCTAGTGAGTGCTATTGCATGCAAAAATATGTTTAGATACCTACAAATTTGTACAGTACATTCTGTAAGTCTATGGAACATGATGATAGGGATTGTATGGCTTACAATATCATGCATGAAAGGTCGAGCGACATATATAAGATTCAAGGTGAAGTACAACAAGAAGGAAACACTACGCAGTATAACTCTCCTGGGAAAGGAAACTTCAATCCTCACGGTGGATTCAGAGGAAGAGGACTAGGAGGAGGAATGGGTCAAGGCCGAGGATAGATAATATGTTATAACTGTGCACAACCAAGACACCTCACAAGGGATTTCCATAACCCTTGTACAACTTGCAGCTACTGCAACTCGTTTGACCATGTTATAGAAGATTGTTTTGTGCTGCTAGCTAAGCTTCAGGAAAGACGAGGACCTCAACAAAACCTGCAAGTGCAATTGATATATGTTAAACCTCGCGGAGAAGACCCTAGAGTCAATGTTATAACAAGAGGAGGCACTGTTACAGGAGATGACAAAATGACCCAAGGGAAGACTACAAAAGATTAAGGAATCAGGAAAGCTACAGAGAAGACACAAATGTTTGATGCAAAGAAAGAAAGACAAATGTTTCAGGAAGCTAGGAAAGAATTCAGAGGAGACCAAGTTTCTTCATCAAAGACAAGACCATAAGTGAGAGAATATGGAATGCCTCTGGAATTTAACCAGTCTGCTTCGCCAAAATAAGGAAAAGAGGTAAGCAAGCTCATGGAATTTTTATATACTTGTATCAAGTTGATTCAGGATGAAAGCGCTGTACAAGAGTTACAAAATTTAATCAGACAATATGAGATAGGAAAGATAGACCCCTTACTGAATAGGGAAGTACAACAAATCGGTAAGAAGAGAAGGAAAAATAAGGAATTACATTTGAATGCTCAAATAGGAAAGTATGAGATAGATTATGTAGTCCTTGACTTAGGGTTAGAGGTCAATGCCACGACGAAGCAAACCTGGGTGCTGATGGGAAAACCAAAGTTGATCTATTCCCCTATCAGGATTAGGATGGCTAACCAACAAGCTGTAAGCCCTTTTGGAAGATTAGAACATGTCCCCGTGGACATTGATGGAGTAAGAACATTTGCAGATTTTGAGGTAATTGAAATCGTTGATGATAGCTGTCCTTACCCCGCGCTGTTAGGAATCGATTGGGATTTCAATAATTCCACTGTGGTTGATTTAAAGAAAAGATGCATGACTTTTGAAAGATATGGCCTTAGGGTCATTGCAACCTTAGATCCATATGAAGGTCAGCGATACACATAACCTATCAGAGAATAAGATCACACATATGCACTAGAAAATATATACAAACTAAGAGCCAGACAATAGGATTACATTAATCCCACAACCGATGGAAACTTAAGATGGTGAAGTGACAACGTATGTTCATCAGACTCATAAGAAGCACTGGATAACTGGAAGAATAAGATGTATGAAGTATCTACAAGAAGATGTGCTATATTAACCAGAGAAGTTCGCTGGATTGGCACGATAGTAAGCAACTTACCCACCTTTGATGGTCTGAATCCTTTAGAAACCTTCGTGTCTGACTTCGAAGAAAGTGTACCAATACAATAAATATTATTAGCAATGGATGAGACCTTTAAAGCCACACCAATGTTACTTTGGTGGTGGGCACACAAAAGTAACATTACAAATTGGGTACAGTGTCGTACCCTGATGACAGTGCGGTTCTCAGCACAAGTAGAAGGCTGCAAAGTTCGGTACACAGGTCGAAGGTGTCCAAAGGACCATGTGCAGAGTTGTGATGAAGCTTGGAGAAACATTCCTCAAGAACAATGAGTGCACAAATTCATTAACACGTTGGACACGACACCTACAAACTGGTACCTCCAAGCAGAGCTGCGTCTCATCACTACGGATTGGGAAGGTATGACTCGGAATTTTGTAAATACATTCCTATTTGAAAGCCAATTTCCTTCAGTAGATCAAGCACTATAGATCGTGAGACAAAAAGTATTCGAGGAGGCATCTATCCTTCCTTTGGAACAAGAAGAGGATGAATGGACTGTGCCTCTCCAGAAATTGCAAGGCTGTTACAAGATCAATGCTGATGAAGACGACGATATTAGGAAGGTGAAAATTGTGGAAACAGAAGGTCAGAGAGATGTGGAAGGAACAAGAGTTGAGATGCCATTCATTGGAAAACCGATCAAGATTAAGAAAGTCAATATTGGAACAGAGAAGACCCCAAATTTTACAAATGTTGTGGATTACTAGGATGCTACCACCATTGACAAAATTACAGAGTTACTGCATGAATATCAGAACTTGTTTCCAACCAAGTTCACTGATATGAAGGGAATTAAAGGGCCTATGGGAGAGATGAGGATTCCTTTAAAACCATATGAAAGACCAGTTAAATAGAGACCTTACAGACTGAACCCTAAATATAAGGAAAAAGTGAACATTGAGCTTGACAGAATGCTGGAAACAAGAATCATAGAACCCATCGAAGAGTCAGAGTGGATTAGCCCCATGGTGGTGCAAGACAAGAAGATAGGAGAGATCAGGATATGAGTAGATCTTTGGAAGCTGAATGATGCCTGTTTGCATGACCCCTTCCCTACACCATTCATTGACGAAGTGTTAGATAATGTGGGAGGCCAAGAGGTATATTCTTTTACAGATGGATTTTCAGGATACCATCAGATCTGAATTGCCAAGGAAGATCACCATAAGACCACATTTGCAACATAATGGGGATCCTACCAATATACAATGATGCCATTCGGATTGAAGAATGCCCCAACCATCTTTTCCAGCGTGGTGGTCGAAGCATTCAAGGAATTTCTGCATAAATGTTTAGAAGCATATTTTGATGATTGGACTGCTTTAGTTTACTGAAGAATCATATTGAATGTCTAAGGCTAATGTTGGATAAATGCAGGCAGTACCAAATTTCCTTGAACCTGAAGAAATGAATTTTATTTTCACCATTTGGATTTCTGTTAGGGCATATTCTATGTAAGCAAGGATTGTTGGTAGATCCATCCAAGATCGCCATTATAGTTGATCTACCCCCTCCTATTTCAGTTAAATAGTTGCACACTGCATTGGGATACACAGGCTATGTAATGTACCTCAAATTTACCATAATTTTTTTTTTCTATGACATAATTCAACTTCGTTAAGCTTAGGATTTAAGAGAGGTAAGATTCAATTTGATCCAAATGATATTATTACACCAGTCTAGTTTACTTCGATCAGGAAATTGTCAGAGTAATCAGTTCTGCACACTTTGTTATGCATATGATTGCAAGTCTGGATCTTCATGACTGCTCGAATAGTAGGTGACTTGACTGTCTACTATGTGCGCGTGTAAAGGTGAATATTATCATTTTACTGTAGAAAATTCGCTTTAACTCTCTATTAACGTCTGTACTTAATTCCACCTACAATTAAGTATATACCTATATCTTCTCCATATAATAATTTAGGTCCTGGTCATGCCCCATACACAGTGACCTGTAATATGAACTGTTATTATTATAATCCTATCCTGTATGAAGATCCTCCAATGTTTTCTATCAGTCTATTCATTACAGTATTTGAGTTGTTCCTATAACAATAATTCTTACTATGTTCCTACAGCTTTGTCAAGAAACAAAGGTCAATCGAGATTTCAGGGATCACAAGTGTCGAACAAAACAAAGGACCCTGTTGTTTTCCGAAATTCGAAATACAGAATGAATGTGGGCCAACATTTCAGGGTTTCGGGATTCGGGGTTTCGCGAGTACAAGAGTCGGACATCAACACACAACATTTCCCGAAATTGCGAAAAGATGCTGAGCACTTCGGGGTTTCAGGGTTCAGGATTTCATGAATACAAAAGTCAATCATCGACACACAACAACTCCTGGAATTGCGAAAGGTGATCAATACTTCAAGAATTCAGAGTTCAGGATTTTGCAAGTGCAAGTGCCCGAACAACAACATATACAAACCTCCAAAATACGAAAAAGGAAAGGTGGGTCCCGTACTTCGAGATTTTGGGGTTTGAAACTTCACGAGTTCCGGTGTCCAAACATCGACATCAACAAATTTCTGAAATGCAAAAAAGGAAAAAGGTGAGACCCACATTTCGAGATTTCGGGGTTTGGAACTTCGCGAGTTCCGGTGTCCAAACGTCGACATCAATAAATTTTTGAAATATGAAAAAGGAAAAGGTGAGACCCACATTTCGGGATTTCAGGGTTCAAGGTTTCACGGTTTTCATAACCAAACACTCAACATACAACAATTCTCGAATTGCGAAAAAGAAAGGAACTAACAATTCAGGATTTTGGGGTTTTCAAAAACCAACCAACAACACACAACCACTCCCGAATTTCGAAAAGATGAAAGGATGTGGGACCAACACTTCGGTATTTTGGGATTCGGAATTTCAAATACCAAACAACAACACACAACAACTTCTGAATTCCGAAAGGTGAAAGGATGTGGGACCAACACTTCAGGATTTGGGTATTTGGGGTTTCGGGGTTTCAATACCAACATCCAACATAAACAAACTTCCGAAAAAAATGTGAAAGAGAGAAGGTGGGACCCACATTTCAGGGTTTCGGGGTTCAGAACTTCGTGAGTTCAAGTGCCCCAAACCTCTTATGTAACCAACTTCTGAAATGTGAAAAGTGGAAGCTTCGGGGTTTCGGGGTTCAGAACTTCGCGAGTTCAGAATCCATACATCAATATACATCAACATACAACAATTCCCGAATTCTGAAAAAGAAAGGAACTAACAATTCAAGATTTCGGGGTTTTCAAAAACCAAACAACAACACACGACCACTCCCGAATTCCTAAAAGATGAAAGGATGTGGGACCAACACTTCAGGATTTTGGGATTCGGGGTTTCAGGGTTTCAAATGCCAAACAACAACACACAACAACTCCCGAATTCCGAAAGGTGAAAGGATGTGGGACCAACACTTCGGGATTTCGGGGTTTCAATGCCAACATCCAACATAAACAAACTTCCGAAAAAAAATGCGAAAGAGAGAAGGTGGGACCCACATTTCAGGGTTTCAGGGTTCGGAACTTCGCAGGTTCAAAATCCATACATCAATATACACGAACCTCCGAAAGGCGAAAAGAAAGTTGGACTAAGTTTTCCTGTTGAAAAAAAAATTAAAGTAATAATTCAATTCAAAATGCAAAGGAAGAGAGTACTCTGCTTCTATTGTAACTCTTCACACTATTTTCATCACTCCCTGACCTTTATCCTTTGCGGGTACTCTTGATTTTCATTTTCTGGGAGAACTCTCACTTTCGTTTCTGGGAGACTGAAGGTGTATAAGGATACGATATACCTTTACCTCATAGAATTCTGAAATCTTAAGGACTTAGGAATTTTACATGCACAGAAGGGAACAAAGGATAAAATTTTCTGTATAAGGTAAATTCTATAATATTCACTTAGAGCCTCTTTTAATCAATGCATTAAACGCCAACAGTACTAGATCTGTGCATCTATGTAAATACATGATTAAGAATATCATTCCATTAGAGATTGGTCATTAATAATGATGTTCCAAGGGATCTGAGTTTGGTTTCCTGGGGGTTTATCTACAGAGAGGGTCTGCCTCATTGTCGTTAATCTCCTCCTTTCCATAATTACTTATATAAATATAATTACAGATTTCCTTCACATATATCCCCATAACAAACAAAAATGGAAAACGTTACAGTTCCAATTTAATCAATACAATGCATCAGAAAAATCATTCAGACAGAGAGTGGACATCATTCCAGTTTGGATTTAGTAAGACATCGAAATAAAAACATAGCCATTCATAATAGAGAGGGGTAGATCAACATATCTGAATCCAATCCGCGGGAAGACAAAGGGAACAACCATGTTCCTCCCAACTGTAGAACAGGGAAGCCAAAGTCACTTGCCCGGTTCACCCCCTAGCCTAACCATGAATCCATGAGGGTGAACTTGGAAAACTCCTCCTCAACAATGTCCTTCAATTCCAACAGTTATCCTCTTTCTTCACACTTACTCAACAGTGCTCATAACAGCAAGGCGATTCTGTTTCAGCAAGCTCCTCTTGCCTCACACTCAATCCACAGTGTTCATAACAACAAGAGAACTCAGAAATCTTTTCCCAACATACTTGGTAGCGTCCTGCCTCCTCGCATATGCTGTTTATCAATTTTGCCTAGGTCTTTTTCCCTCCTTTGGGGATTTTTGCAGCTTTCTTAATCCCTGATTCTTAGGGGCTACCAGTGGCCAAATCTCTGATTTTCCACTTGTAATAACCAGCCCAGAGGCAGTTCCAACTTGTTCCCCACTCATGGAGTCATGGTCAATTGATTTTAACATGGCTGTTCCATTTGTCCTCCTGCAATTAATATAACTGTTCTGTTGTTATAAAAGTGTCATAGTCAAATAGTTAGTTAAGCCAGATCAGTTCTCTGCCCAATACTCATAATAATTAATTACAATTATTAAATTCGAAATTCAGAATTGCCAAAAGTGGCAAAAATTTTCCAGATTCGAATTTGCCAAAAACAGAAATAAATTTCTGGCACACAAAAATAAAAGTTATTTTATTTTTGGGGGATGTCACATCCTTTCCCCCTTCAGTAAAACACTTTCCTCAGTGTTCGTTCCTTTCCTGGAACAAGATTGGATGAGATTTTCGCAAATCTCCCTCCAATTCCCGAGTGGCTTCCTCAGGACTAAAGTGCTTCCATTGCACCTTTACCTGAGCGACGGATCTGTTTCGAAGTGCTATTTCTCTCCGGTCCAAAACGTGCAGGGGTTCCACCTGGAACTCGCCTTCGGGTTCCACCTGCACCAAGGTCCAATCAATCATATGAGTAGGCTCATGAATATGCTTTTTCAACAAAGAAACATGAAATACATTATGAATTCTTAGATTAGCTGGAAGTGCAAGTTGATATGCTACGGGTCCAATTCGAGCTAGTATCTTGAAGGGCCCACAAAATCTGGGTGCCATCTTGACAGAGTTCCCCAACTTCAGTGAGATTTTTCGGGCTTTGACCTTCAAATAAACATGGTCTCCCACTTGCAATTCCAAGTGTCTTCTTTTCTGATCCGCATAGCTCTTCTGTCTGTCCTGTGCCTTTTTCAAGTTCTGTTGTACCTTCCTTACCATGTTCTCCATTTCTTGGAGCATCTCTGGTCCAACCATGAGTCTGTCAGCCGGGTTATCCCAACTAATTGGAGTTGTACACTTTTTTCCGTACAGTATTTCGAAAGGGCTCAACTTAGCTGAAGTTTGGTACCCATTGTTATATGCAAATTTTACCAAGTGTAGGTAGTCTTCCCACTTGTTCGACTTTGTTCTTACATACATGTGGAGCATATCCTCTATGATTTGATTTGTCCTTTGGGTCTGTCCATCCGTTTGTGGATGATAACTCATACTGAAATTCAAATTAGTATTTAGCCTTGCAAACAATTCCTTCCAAAACGCGGATGTGAATTTTACATCTCTATCTGAAACCACCATTTTAGGAATACCATGTAGTCTAAAAATTTCTTTCATGAATATTTCAACAATATTAATAGCTTTAAAAGTAGACTTTACAGGAATAAAGTGTGCAGACTTACTGAGTTTATCGATTACAACCATGATTGAATCATTCTGTTTCTGAGTTTTAGGCAAACCTGTTATAAAGTCCAGCGATATGGTCTCCCATTTCCAT
>SNQJ01S0026246.1:79018-103787 GCA_010110895.2 Picea sitchensis | reverse complement strand
GACTTTACAGGAATAAAGTGTGCAGACTTACTGAGTTTATCGATTACAACCATGATTGAATCATTCTGTTTCTGAGTTTTAGGCAAACCTGTTATAAAGTCCAGCGATATGGTCTCCCATTTCCATTCTGGTACTGGTAATGGCTGTAATAGGCCAGTTGGATGCTGGTGTTCGGCTTTAACCTGCTGACAATCTTGGCACCTAGCCAAATACTCTGATATTTCGCCCTTCATATTAGGCCAGTAAAATAGTTTTCTGAGTTCTGTTATTGTTTTCTGGTAACCTGGATGGCCAGAATATGGTTTCTTATGCACTTCGTCTAAAATAGTTAATTTTAGCTCCGCTGAATCTGGTATGTAAAGTCTATTTTTAAATCTTAAGAGTCCCTGTTTGTCGATACTTATATCTGGTTTATCTGAGTTTGTGATACTATTTTGCAATTCTGCCATCATCTTAGTGTAATTTCCGTCGTTAATTCATGCCGCTTTTACTCTTTGTTCTAGATCACTTTATGCCCTGCTGATATTTATCTCAAATAACCCATGGACTCTTCTGCTTAAAGCATCTGCTACTTTATTTTCCTTTCCCTTGATATGTCTGACCTCAAAGTAGAATTCGCTCAAGAAGGCTAGCCACCTTGCTTGTCTTGCATTAAGGTATGGTTGGTTAAACAAATATTTCACTCCGCTATTATCCGTCAATAGTAAGAATTTCCTGCCCATTATATAGTGTCGCCACATTTTTAAGGCATGTATTACTGCTACCAATTCTAAGTCATGAGTGACACATTTTCGCTCGTGTTCCTTTAATTTACGGGACTCATAACAAATCACGTGCCCTTCCTGAGTTAGAACACCACCTAGTCCCTCTTTACTTGCATCAACACATATTGTGAAGTCTTTATCTGGGTCTGCTACCTTCAAGATGGGCGCCGATGTCAATAATTCTTTTAGCTTGTTAAAACTATCTTGACACTTTTGTGACCAATTAAACTTGGTTCCCTTCTTTTGTAATGACGTGATAGGGTAGGCTATCTTGGAGAACCCTTCTATAAATCTGCGATAATATCTAGTGATTCCCATGAATGACCGGATATCTGCCACATCCTTAGGCACTGACTATTCCATGATGGCTTTTATCTTTTCCGAGTCTACGACAATACCTTCTGAGGAAATGACATGTCCTAAATATTGTATTTCTTTTTGATAATAATCACATTTGTGAATTTTGTGTATAGTTTGTGTTTCCTTAGTGTTTTCAGAACTATTCGCAAGTGTTCATCATGTTCCTCCTCCGTTTTAGAATAGACCAGAATATCATTGATAAATACTACTACAAACTTGTCTAAGTACTGGCTGAAAATGCTGTTCATTAAGTAAATAAATGTGGCTGGTGCATTAGTGAGTCCAAAAGGTATGACTACAAACTCGTGGTGTCCGTATCTTGTTCGAAAAGCTATTTTGTTTATGTTCTGGTCCTTTATCCTAACTTGATGATAACCAGATCGTAAATCCAATTTTGAGAAGATCTTGGCCCCACCAACTTGATCGAATAGATCATTTATTCGGGGTAAGGGGTATTTGTTCTTAATGGTCACTTTGTTCAGTTGTCTATAATCGATACATAGTCTTAGAGTATCGTCTTTCTTTTTCACAAAGAGGACTGGTGCTCCCCATGGCGAGACACTGGGTCTGATATACTCTTTATCCAACAATTCCTATAATTGTATTTTTAATTTTGTCAGTTCTGGTAGACTCATTCGGTAGGGTGCTTTTGAGATCGGGGCTGATCTGGGTAGTAAGTCTATGGAGAAATCTATTTCTCTCCTAGGAGGCAATTCTGGTATCTCATCAACAAACATGTCTCTGCATTCAGGTAGAACAACAAAGTCTTCTAACTTGGGCTTATCTTCTTTTTCTAATAGATTCATTACTTGGATGGCGTAAACTTGACATCCCTTTCTAATACATTTCTTGAATTGCATCACTGAAACTTGTCTGACTAACATTGGTTTTGGTATGCCTTGGGCTGTTCTAACAGTGCCAAAATTATCTTTGTAGCTAAGTATCTTTGTATAACAGTCTAGAACTGCTTTGTTTATTTCCAACCAATCTATCCCAATAATCATATCATAAGATCCTAGTGGTAGGATGTTCAGATTGGTCCTTATCTTTTGATCATCTAAGCTGAACTCAAGATCAAAAATAAAGTTAACTACTTTTCCTTTAGTACCTGTTGCTAGTTGTACAAACCAAGATTTTGCATGCTTTTGTTTCTTAAGTTTATTCGATTCTACTACACCGGGAGTAATATAACTTAACATAGCTCTAGGGCCAATTAAAATAGAAATTTGAGTGTCATGGATTTTACCTTCGATCTCTACCACCGAGGACTAGTGGTCAGCTTGTCAACCATCTATGGCTGCATTTATCCGATGCAAACTTCTGCCCATGTCTCCCACTATCGAGGCTTCCTGTAAATTGTGAAGAGCAGTTCTGTTTGCTGTAATTAAACATGGAAAATTCCTCCTTAGATGAGGCTCTCCACACTCCCAACACTTTAATGGCTCGCGGGAGTTGTCCCCAAAATTCTTCATTCCTAGGTTTACCGTTACCTTGCGTATTCAGATGATTGGAGTGAAAATCCTTCCTTGGGAAACTTTTTGCTGCATTCCGATAAGGAGCTGGCTGGTATCCCTTCTTCCGCTGGTGCATTCCATCTTGTTTCTTATCATTCCAAGTCTTCGGAAACTCTACCTGCTGTTTATACTGGTCATAGCACATTCGTGCCTTCCTGAATGCCTCACTCAAGGATTTGGGATTGTCAAACTCAATTCTGTCCCTATAGGACTATGGTAAACAACTTAAGAATCACTGGATTTTTACCTTGTCCTCCCGGATGTATGGTACAAACCTTAGTAGTTCCAGAAATTTATTTATAAGGTCCTCCATCGTCATTTGTCTGAGTCGTAACTCATAAAATTCTTTCGTCTGCCTTTCATAATAGCTTTCAGAAAGGTATTGTTTCTTGAAATACTTCTTGAAGTTAGACCATTCCAACCATTTCTCCTTTAGGCCCTTGGCCAATTTTAGGTCCTTCCACCAAATGTTGGCCTTCCCCTTTAGATTGTAGATGGCCATTCTGACCTTCATGTTACTGGAATACTTGTAGATTTGGAAGTATTTTTTGATGTCCAACAACCATGCCTTGACTTCTTCTCCTGTCCTGGATTCTCCATCAAAGGTACATGGTTTAATCTTTTTAAATTCTCCTTCAAGGTGGTCTGTTTGTTTTCTTTTTTTGTCTGGTATGGTTTTGTCTTCAGCTGAAGGTGTCCCTTCAGACGAACTGTCTCCTTTTTCTGTTTTCGCACCAGAATTCTTGGAGGCCCTTTTGCTGACCTCTTCCTCAGGGTTATCATCTTTTGGGATTTTCTTGGTTACTATACTATGCAGCAGGACTTCATTTATCTCTTGCTGTTCTTACTATGCCTTCTTCAATTTTTCATTGTCGGCCTTGAAAACCTGTAGTTCAACAATAAGGTTTCTCATTGTTTCCAACACCTCCGTGGGTGAGCTTCCATCACTGTTCTATCTTGGATCTCCAAGAGGTCCTTGTTGCAGATTCTCTTCCACCCTGATTTTTGCACCTTCTTGGGCTGCCATTATTCAACACAAAACAAAAAAGCTTTCTGTTTGTAATCCACAAGATTTATTATTTTTTCATAAATCAGAATATATACTAAGCAATTAATGTGGCCCTATTCAGGCCTAGTGTTGTAACTTTTTCTCTGATACCATATGTAATGTACCTCAAATTTACCATAAAAAAAAAATTCTATGACATAATTCAACTTTGTTAAGCTTAGGATTTAAGAGAGGTAATATTCAATTCGACCCAAATGATATTATTACACCAGTCTAGTTTACTTCGATCAGGAAATTGTCAGAGTAATCAATTTTGCACACTTAGTTACTCTTATGATTGCAAGTCTGGATCTTCATGACTACTCGAACAATAGGTGATTTGACTGTCTACTATGTGCGCGTGTACAGGCGAATATTATCATTTTACTGTAGAAAATTCGCTTTAACTCTCTATTAACGTCTGTACTTAATTCCACGTACAATTAAGTATATACCTATATCTTCTCCATATAATAATTTAGGTACTGGTCAGGCCCCATACACAGTGACCTATAATATGAACTGTTATTATTATACTCCTATCCCAGATGAAGATCCTCCAATGTTTTCTATCAGTCTATTCATTACAGTATTTGAGTTGTTCCTATAATAATAATTCCTACTATGTTCCTACAACTTTGTGAAGAAACAAAGGTCAATCGAGATTTCAGGGATCACAAGTGTTGAACAAAACAAAGGACCATGTTGTTTGCCGAAATCCGAAATACGGAATGAATGTGGGCCAACATTTCGGGGTTTCGGGATTCGAGGTTTCGCGAGTACAAGAGCCAGACATCAACACACAACATTTCCCGAAATTGCGAAAAGATGCCGAGCACTTCGGGGTTTCGGGGTTCAGGATTTCGTGAATACAAAAGTCAATCATCGACACACAACAACTCCTAGAATTGCGAAAGGTGATCAGTACTTTGGGAATTCATAGTTCGGGATTTCGCGAGTGCAAGTGCCCAAACAACAACATATACAAACCTACGAAATACGAAAAAGGAAAGGTGGGTCCCGTACTTCCAGATTTCAGGGTTCGAAACTTCGCGAGTTCCGGTGTCCAAACATCGACATCAACAAATTTCTGAAATGCGAAAAAGGAAAAAGGCGAGACCCACATTTCAGGATTTCGGGGTTCGAAACTTCACGAGTTTCGGTGTCCAAACGTCGACATCAATAAATTTCTGAAATGCGAAAAAGGAAAAGGTGAGACCCGCATTTTGGGATTTCAGGGTTCGGGGTTTCACGCTTTTCATAACCAAACACTCAACATACAACAATTCCCAAATTGCGAAAAAGAAAGGAACTAACAATTCAGAATTTTGGGGTTTTCAAAAACCAACCAACAACACACAACCACTCCTGAATTCTGAAAAGATGAAAGGATGTGGGACCAACACTTTGGGATTTCGGGATTCGGGATTTCAAATGCCAAACAACAACACACAACAACTCCCGAATTCTGAAAGGTGAAAGGATGTGGGACCAACACTTCAGAATTTTGGGATTCGGGGTTTCAATGCCAACATCCAACATAAACAAACTTTCGAAAAAAATGCAAAAGAGAGAAGGTGGGACCCGCATTTTGGGGTTTCGGGGTTCGGAACTTCATGAGTTCAAGTGCCCCAAACCTCTTATGTAACCAACTTCTGAAATGCGAAAAGTGGAAGCTTCGGGGTTTTGGGGTTCGAAACTTCGCGAGTTTAGAATCCATACATCAATATACACGAACCTCCGAAAGGAGAAAAGAAATTTGGACTATGTTTTCGTGTTGAAAAAAAAAATTATAGTAATAATTCAATTCAAAATGCAAAGGAAGAGAGTACTCTACTTCTACTGTAACTCTTCACACTTTTTTCATCACTCCCTGACCTTTATCCTTTGCGGGTACTCTTGATTTTTCATTTTCTGGGAGAACTCTTACTTTAGTTTCTGGGAGACTAAAGGTGTATAAGGATACGATATACCTTTACCTCACAGAATTCCAAAAGGCTAAGGACTTAGGAATTTTACATGCACAGAAGGGCACAAAGGATAAATTTTTTTGTATAAGGTAAATTCTATAATATTCACTTAGAGCCTCTTTTAATCAATGCATTAAACGTCAACAGTACTAGATCTGTGCATCTATGTAAATACATGATTAAGAATATAATTCCATTAGAGATTGGTCATTAATAATGATGTTCTGAGGGATCTGAGTTTGGTTTCCTGGGGGTTTATCTACAGAGAGGGTCTGCCTCATTATTGTTAATCTCCTCCTTTCCATACTTACTTATAGAAATATAATTACATATTTCCTTCACATATATCCCCATAACAAACAAAAATGGAAAACGTTACAATTCCAATTTAATCAATACAATGCATCAGAAAAATCATTCAGATAGAGAGTGGACACCATTCCAGTTCGGATTTAGTAAGACATCGAAATAAAAACATAGCCATTCATAATAGAGAGGGGTAGATCAACATATCTGAATCCAATCTGCGGGAAGACAAAGGGAACAACCACGGTCCTCCCAACCGTAGAACAGGGCAGCCAAAGTCACTTGCCCGGTTCACCCCCTAGCCTGACCATGAATCCATGAGGGCGAACTTGGAAAACTCCTCCTCAACAATGTCCTTCAATTCCAACAGTTATCCTCTTGCCTCACACTTACTCAATAGTGCTCATAACAGCAAGGCGATTCTGTTTCAGCAAGCTCCTCTTGCCTGACACTCAATCTGCAGTGTTCATAACAACAAGAGAACTTAGAAATCTTTTCCCAACATACTTGGCAACGTCCTACCTCCTCACATATGCTATTTATCAATTTTGTCCAGGTCTTTTCCCCTCCTTTGGGGATTTTCGCAGCTTTCTTAATCCCTGATTCTCAGGGGTTGCCAGTGGCCAAATCTATGATTTTCCACTTGTAATAATCATCCCAGAGGCAGTTCCAACTTGTTCCCCACTCATGGAGTCATGGTCAGCTGATTTTAACATGGATGTTCCATTTGTCCTCTTGCAATTAATATAATTGTTTTGTTGTTATAAAAGTTTCATAGTCAAATAGTTAGTTAAGTTAGATCATATCTCTGCCCAATAGTCACAATAATTAATTACAATTATTAAATTTGAAATTCAGAATTGCCATAAATGGCAAAAATTTTCCAGATTCGAATTTGCCAAAAACGGAAATAAATTTCCGGCACACAAAAATAAAAATTATTTTATTTTTGGGGGATGTCAAGGCTACTACAGGAAGTTCATTAAGGAATATGCTTAGATTACAGTGCCCATGGAGAAGCTGTTGAAGAAGGATTGTCATTTTAGTTGGACAAAAGAATGCCAGCAGAGCTTCGACACACTGAAACAAAAAATGGTTACTGGGCCCATTCTGGTTTTCCCAGATTGAACCAAGGAGTTTCACATGCATGTTGATGCATCTTCCATTGCTTTAGGAGCTGTGTTAGCACAATCGAGAGGAGGAGATAATGACCACCCGTTAGCCTTTGCTAGCACGAAGCTATGAACTGTTGAGATCAACTACACCACTACAGAGAGAGAAGGGTTGGCCATGGTGTATGCATTGCATAAATTTCACCACTACTTGTTGGGAGGACACTTTAAAATGTTTACTGATCACTCCGCGTTGAAATACCTAGTCAACAAGCCAATGTTGGGGGGAAGGATATGCATATGGATTCTGCTGTTTCAAGAATATGATTTTGAGATCATAGTAAGGCCAGGGAGAATGAACAAAGGCCCTGACCATTTGTCAAGGTTGGAACATGGCAAAGATCCCACCATTTTGTAGGATACACTTCCAGATGCAAAACTATTGGCCATTATAAAAATTGATGAACACTTCTTCGAGATAGTCCGGTTCATATCAACAGGAATGGCACCTAGTGAATATACAATTCCTCAGAAGAAACAACTAGTAGTGCGCGCTGTTGACTCCTCACTTATAGCTGGACATATATACAAGATGGGACTTGACGAGATATTAAGAAGATGTGTTATGGAGGTAGAACGACCATTGATCCTCATAGAATCTCATGAAGGCATCGTAGGAGGGAATTATGCAAGAAAAGAAACTGCACAGAAGGTTTTGAGAGCTAGCCTTTGGTGGCCTACCTTACACATAGATGCTAAAGACTATTTCAGAGCCTGCGATGTACCAAAGAGTTGGGAAACCATCGAGAAGAGATGATATTCCATTAGCCCCACATCTGACCCTACAAGCATTTGAGAAATGGGCCATTGACTTCGTTGGACCTATAAATCCACCAGGAAAGCGCACAGGAGAAAGGTACATAATTACTATGACAAAGTACTTGACCAGATGGGCCGAAGCAAGAGCAATTAAGGACTGTAGTGCAACTACACTTGCGCGCTTCATATTTGATGACATCATAACCAGGTTCAGATGCCCAAAGATCCTTATGAGTGATCAGGGAACACATTTCATCAATAAGACAATTGAATCCCTGACTGAAGAATTTGCATTCTACCATCAGAAGAGCACACCTTATCATCCATAAGAAAATGGGTCATTTGAAGCATTCAATAAGATCTTGGAAACAACACTAACCAAGATTTTCAGTGTGAACATGGATGATTGGGACCTAAGAGTACCAGCAGTATTATGGGCCTATAGAACCACTTGAAATAAGCTGACAATGCAGACCCCCTTCAAATTGGTTTATGGTCTCGAAGCTATTGTTCCAATGGAATATCTGGTACCAAGCTTGAGAATTGCTACCTTTACAGCTATGGATGACCCTGGTGCTGTTCAAGAGAGGCTTACACAGTTGGTTGGATTGGAGGAAGTCATATTTGTTGCAGGATTCCATCAACAAGTACAGAAGGAAAGAGAGAAGGCCTACCATGACAGACACATAAGGAATAAGGCTTTTAAACAAGGTGATATAGTACAGGTATATGACAACAAGTTCATAAAACATCCTGGGAAGTTTAGAACACATTGGCTAGGGCCATACAAGATTGCTTATGTTACAGAGGGAGAAGATGCGCAATTGAAAACATTGAAGGGAGAAGGGAAGGAAGGATTAGTGAATGGGCGCCGGTTGAAATTGTACTATGACAACCAGCTTCCTCGCAGATCTCAGTAAAATAATGAAGAAAAGGGTCTAGGTACTAGGTGTAGTTGAAACTGGGTACCAGACAAAGAAAAGACAGTCTGCACAAGGGAAAAAGAGGAGGCATCGAGCAGAAAGTAGAGGCTGCATTGCATAGTCTGAAGTCAAAGTAAAACATGAAGCTCAGATCTGAAGTGCCTTGGGACAAGTCATAGGTGATTGTTGGGGGCCTGTTGGCCCTTGGTTATGGAAGTATGCGAAGATCGAGGAAGAAAAGGGAGATTGTTAACTTCGCGGAAGACACAGTGACTGTTACTGGGTCGAAGTGAGCAAAATAGAAGAAAATATGGAGCGAAGTAAGCCGTTGGATGAGGATATCGGGGATGACAAATAAGCAAGAAAGAAGGATCGTGGACAACTCAGCAAGCGGGAAAATCCACCGTTGGATGCTTTGGAGCACCACGCGAGAAGGAAGGAAAGATAGGTTGGCGAAGCCCTGAAAACACAGGTCAAGTTGACCTAGGGTTTTAGACACCTAGGGTTTTTGTATCTAGGGTTTTTGTATCAAGGGTTTTGGACACCTAGGTTTCTTCCTAAGGATGTCGGTGAGCTATTGTAATGTATAAATAAAGGTCGTAAGGACCTAGTTTGGGTTGGTACGATATTATTGTCAATCTAGTGGTATTGTTGACAGGAGAGATTGTTGTTATTTGAGAGAGAAGTGCTAAGAGTGAGAGCCTTCTGGTATTGTAATATCTTCAGCTGGGTGCGAAGATCAAACTTGTAGCTGGGTGCACAAAGAGGGGATAGAAAGAGAGGAGAAGAAAGAAGATCTGCTAGCTAAGAGCGCAAACAAGAACTATATGATTTACCCTAATATATTATAGCACAGTTCTGTGGACATAGCCCTAGAGAGAGGGTGAACCACGTACATCTTGTGTTCTGTGTGATTGGTATTTTATTTCTGTCATTGATATACTATGATTGCATTATTTTTTTAGATCTAATAAGTAGATGTGCAAAATAGATCTACGCTGATAGGTGATATATGAATGTTGTGCTATTCTTGTGTTAAATCCACTTGATCTTCCCTTTGGTTGTAGACATCTCTGTCCTGCAACCCCCTCATAACTGCTTCGGGTGAGACTACATCTGCTTCATAGGTGTTTCCGAAAGGGGCAGTAGTTAGGGCTTGTTGGTGCGCTCTTGGAACTGAACCCTGGGTCTGCCCCTGTGACAACACTCATCCTGTATGAAACAATTATTAGCAACTAGATCTTAAACAAACCATACATGACATTCTCTTAATATGAAACAAAGTTTGGCTCAACAATCACATCATACCCATGCAATCCAATCCGTAAAATTCATTTAATAATTGTCAATGAGCAGGGGGTGAAGTAGGGTTTAGGAGTATCTGAGTGGATTGTATTGAGCGAAAAAGTGATATTATGACCGAGATTAAAAACATGATTACTGCTCGACAATTCATTAAACAATTGACTGTGCAACAATAACCAAAACATATCAGCCGTCATCTATCTCTGTGTTATTTTTTATCGCTGTCATACAAAGTTTTAATTTAATTTTAGTGAACAGGGTGTGCAAAATGAATTTGGGATCGTGAGGGGATTTGTAATGAGAGAAAAAGTGATAAAATGAAAGGGAATTAGATGGACACTATTCATAAAATAAATTAAATCAATCAACTATGATAACTCTGTTTCAAATTTAATGCAAAAAACATCCACTTCTAAGACCAAAACATTCACTGTTCCCCAATTGCATACAAACTACTTGTTGTCCCAATAACAATTTAATTTCCCAAAAATCTTCAATTAATAACAGTCTCTGTATTATAACTTATGAAACATTTCCAATTCAACAGTACTGTATATACTAATGTTGATCTTTTTTTTTTTAAAACAACAAAACATGCACAACAATCTCTGTTATCTATGCCCAACATTCATCTTTGGTAATGAAACAATAATACACCATGATAAACAATCAACAGTCACCGTCCTCTAATCAACAATCAGTCCCGATCTAATATACACAGGTGCCTTTCAAATCATGGACAAACTTAAGAGCATGCGTGAGGAACCAATCATAACACAAGGTCTTCAATCATAAAATTGACACAATCTTGAATCGACAACAACAATCAACCCCAAAACATAACCCTGACCTTGATCTATGTGTGCATCAACATATATAGACCTTTTTTTAAAACAAATGATAGTCTGCACGATGATTCCCATAGAACTATATCATGTATGAAGCGAACATAACTGAATTGACACACATGAGTCTTCTTAAAATTTTGACAAAACCATGATCTTGCTTGGTGAAACAGTCACTCACAAGTGTCTTCTTATTTTTAAATGCAATCAAGATAATGCTAGGATTAAGCACATTAATCAAGACCATAAATGAATAGAAGGATAGCTCTCGGCTATATGTAATCCTACTTCTCTTTCTGTTCGAACGAATTCATCACAGATAGGACACACAATGATTCGACTAAGAGGAGGGAGCTCGTGTTTTTAAAATTTCCACCATTCATTAAACTGATAACCCAAAACTTGAAAAAATCCCAGAAGGTGCCTGAGGAAGGTAGAGTTAAGTCAGAGTCCAAGTTGGGCTCTTTAAACATTAAATGCAGAGAGGCAACAGAAACCTTCTTGTCTTTTAAAAAACACGGAGAGATAAAGGTCTTTCATATCATCATACACATTAACCACATGCCACAATATAATCTTGAAAAAGAAAAAGTAGTGAGCCATGCTCCTTATTTTTTTTTTAAAACACAGTCCTTCGACTTATAATTCCAAGATCTTTGAAAGAATCACAAGTGAATGCCCGAGTGGATAATAAAGCAATTCGGGTTAACCAATCCAGACACACACCGATGTCACTAACCCTTTTTTGTAGAGTGGGTTAATTCAAACAATGATTTGTACTCGAAAAACAGAGAGAGATAATGCCTCTTTCCAACACCCAAGAGGTCGAATAACTTTCGAAAACAATTGATAGTGAGGCCACATACATGCATCATTATATCAGGGATGAGAGGAGTGGTGTGTGAAAACTCTTCGCAACTTGTATCCATTAAATACACAGGCCTACATTAACATTCGGGGCCAACCAAGACTGGAATTTTGGAAATCTTCCAGCGAAAAGACAGTAAGGAACGGGCCATCAACAACAACTTGAGGTTTAGATAAAAGAAACACACTAACTATCGACAATTTCTCTGTAATTGGATAAATATTACGACAACAACCGACAGGGAAATGAGTTGACAACCATTGAAATACAACCAGTGGTAAAAACCATTCAACAATAAAACACATATCTCATTGCACCGCTATCACCATTATTTCATAGAGAACCATCATAAAAAACCAAGCTGACCCATAAATAAACAATGTTCTCCCATTACTTCGCTTGCAAATGCCAATATTTCACAGTAATTATAGAGAACCCATAACACAATATTTTCACACGGTAAAAAACTCAAGAAAACATAGAATCCATGCATTCCTGAGCCACCATTTGATTCATAAAATAGAGAGTCCATCATGGATGGAAATCTCAGAGCCATACTTGTGAGTAAATCGCTTCAATGGAGAACTGGTCGAGTTTTCCCCTGCCAATCCTGAAAATGTGGAGCTTTCACAACCAACATAACAACAATGCAACAATGCTAGGGTGACAGGTTGAAGGGAGGTTCAGAGTGACGTGCAATAAATGCACGTTGCTTCCTCACCTGGCCCTATTCTATTGAACACACCGCCCACACTAAGAGGGGGGGGGTGAATTAGTGTGTGGACTATTCCTAACTTTTCTTCTTTTTACAATTTAGCAGTTAAAACATATTTGAATAGATTAAGAACAATCAAATCATAATCACAATGGACACATAAGATAGCAGATGTTTATATATAAATTATATGAATATATGTGAACATAATTTTCCCAGCAACAACTATTTTGTATCAGCACCAACTGAAGTAAGGAGCACCAACTCTCAAGCAAGACCCAGTGTTCTGCGAGACCTAGCTTGTTGATAGAACACAGTCTATCCAACTAGAGAAGCCGAATCTAGTAGCAGTGATCCATTATAGAATCAACTCTATCTCATGATTAGAGGTATACCATAAACACTCGTCACCGCATTTCATCTTCACTCTGAAATTCATGCCTTCTTCACTTTATCTTTCCTTTAATATATTCAATGCTTCTTCACTTCTACATCTCTCTTATATTCACATAGACTTCAGGTCCAGATTCACCTCTTCACTTCACAAGCCACATTTCCTTCACCAACGCACTTTCAAGTGAACCAATCATGGTTGTTTTTGTACTTGTTTATGCTCAAAACTTGTTTAAGTTATTGAGCCAACTTGTGCAACAAGTTATAACTAACTTGTTCATTTACAATAACTTTTGGGACCACTAGAGATCATCAATCCGGGTCTTCAACATTACACCTAGTATCCCCTTTCCTTTCACAAATCGATCACAGTCATGGATCAATTTCCTTCATCTCTGTGATAACAGATATCGACGCTTCGTTCAAACCATGTTCATATGACCAATGGCATAGAACCATAGGCTTAACAATTTAAGCGACACATTACATTCTGCCCTTTAAATCTCTTTACCATATGACCAATGGCATTGACCAGATGCTAGGTGAGACAAGCTGTTGAGTTTTTATTGATTCAACGGTCGCGATTCAATCTCCCGATGAGATGGACGATTTTCAGAATTTTGGGTCTTTGCCCTTTGGGTCTTCGTGACTTCCAACATTTCAAATCTCCCGAATATGATAACATCAAACATATTAGATGGTTCACATTATATCTTAGAACCGAATTAATGGTCAATTCAATCCTTACATCTATCCTTCATTGCTTAATCCAACGGTCAGGACTTAATCAAGCAATGAGATGGATGGCCACCTTTTACTCCACAACTTCGTCTATTATGATTATGCTATCCTTCCACTGTATTTTGATCAACATTTGAGAATGCAACCGAACATCAGAGCGATGGTCGATATCTCCTTTGGTCTCCAGACTTCGGAGATTTCGAGTCTCAAACCCTTATTTCCTCCGGAGTGATCACCTGCTGTGTCAGTCATAAAACCATGGAGAGCGCTTGTTGTCAGTTTAACATTGCCACTTATATTATCCTTCCACTATATTATATCAACATTCGAGAATGCTCTCGAAGTGATCTTCAGATCAGACGTCTCGTGTCCACTTCGGGACTTCAACATTCGAGACTTCCGGAAAGTGCGGTGGTAAAACTCCCAAAGTGATATAACTTGCTTACATCACTTCCTAACATGTCACGAGTCGAGTAGTTTCCATGTGTCACATTGATTCATGATTTGCACATACCTAAAATTCTGATTCATCTTAACACTTGTCGTTCTCTGACTGTGCCACGTGTCCTTGCTAACGTAGACTACTGATGTGGTCTGTCACAGTTTCTTGCTGACGTCGATGTAGATCTCCTGATGTGACACATGTTCATCTCCTTGATCTAACAGTCAGGATAGTATCCGAAGGGTATCTCAGATCGACGATTGAGAGAAACTTCAGACCTTCATCCTTCGGGACTTTGGGACTTTTGACATTCGTTCATGATAAAACTCCCAAAGAAATTATCCCGGAGTGACGTAACTTGCTTACATCACTTGTTGACATGGAACGAGCCAATTTCCTTTTGACACATGTCATCATCTGATTATGCCATGTGTATTTGTCGATGTGGTCTGCTGATGTGGTTTGTCACATGTCTTTGTTGACATTGTCTGCTGACATAGTCTGCTAATGTGGTCTGCCACGTGTCCTTGTTAACGTGGTCTGCCACATGTCCTTGATGACGTTGTCTGCCAGTTGTCCTTGCTGACGTGGTATGCTGACCAACAACCCTGATCCAACTGTCCTTGTATGTCCTCCAAATATGACGGTCCTTATTCATTTCGAATTTTCGGGCTTCGGGTATTTCACATCTCAAAATTTCTGGAGCATAACCTCCTCGCAACTTTAGATACGAAGTAAATGCTATTCGTTGATCATGAACTTAGATCGACGACTCGATCTGTAAGCGATGCAACTATTTTAGATTATCCTATCCTTCCACTTTGAAATGATCCTACGGTTGACGAAAATTCGCATTTCAGGAATTTCAAATCTCAGACTTTCCGGAGCGTAACCTCCTCGCAACTTTAGACTCGAAGCAAATGTTATTAGCTGATCAGGGTCTTAGATCGATAGATCGATATTTCTATGATGAAAATTTTCTAGCTTATCCTGTCTTTCCACTCAAAAGTGATCCAACAGTTATGAAGATTTTTGAAGCAGATCCACGATCAAGGATGATTGCGGAACTACGACTTGCGAGTGATTTAACTCGTCACCCAAACTCCGCAATTGGAAGTTGTGCACTATTGGTGAGTTAACCATAATAATTGATCTTCGAAGCTATAAGATCAGATGATCTTGACTAATTTTAGGATTGGAACAAGTGTGATTTTTAATTCTCCTTTCAATCTCTGCAATTCATCCCTGCCATAGATTTGGCGATTGCACATCCGACGGACACGATTTAGTTTGAATTAAACTCATTGTTTGTTGGATCGACCACAATCGTAGATATTTGAAGCTATGAGATCTGACGATCCAAACAGATTGCAGGATTGTAACTGGTGAGTAGTTTAATTCTTCTTCCGATCTCCACAATCTATCCCTGCCATAGATTTGGTGATTGCACATCAACGATCACGATTTGGTCTAAGTTTCATTCATGCCATACCTACTGAGTTTCAACGTGCCATATCTTCTGAGCTTTGATCTCTGCATTTTCTAACCCTCCTGAGATTTTATAATAGGATTGTTGATCCTATTTTGATCAACAATAATCATGAATTTCTTCATACTATTCGCTTCTTCTGATATACTGTGCAATGCACTTTTCCTTCTGAGCTTTGATATTCATACTGTCCGCTCCTCCTATTCGTTTCTCCTCCTGAGCTTGTGTTTTTGATCTCTACAATACCGTTTGACATATTCTGCTGACTGATATACTGTTGACATCAATGACAATCTCATCTCTGGTAGTTCATCATTAACAACAGATCATCACATCAATCTCATCTCTGGTAGTTCATCATTAACAACAGATCATCACATCGACTATTGACATCAATGACAATATGTCCAACAATATCCCCCTTTTTCATTGAGGGAAACACACTAACTTCATATAAAAAAATCTCCCTGTGATGATGCTTTCCTCTTATGAAGTTTTGATTCTTTCCTCTTATGAAGTTTTCTCTCCCCGTTTGACATCAATGGAAAAGGGTTTTTCTCCTGTGGTAAAGCTCTGTATGTTACTGACCAGAATATGAACTTGGGTAACTCTTCCTACAATTATGTTCTGCCTGACATAATAGAATGATTCCCCCTGTCAATATGCTCTCTCTCTGATTCTGATTATTCTCCCCCTTTGTTCCTGAAAAGGTAGCTCTTCCTGACAAGGTTTCTTCCCCTGTTAATTTACTAACTATTCTCCCCCTTTGTTTCTAAATGGGTAGTTTTTTTTGACATGGTTTCTCCTCTTGTTATCTCTATAGGATGTCATGTACCTCATTTTGTACATCAAAATGCTACTTTTATGGATGTCGCTGTCCCACTGGAACACTGCGCAATTGTAGCTCATCTTATTCAAACAATTCTTGGATCTACCAATTGATTCTCATCGGTCTCTTATCCGATGTATCCGTCTTTATCCAAGATGCTTCTTTATTGTAAATTGTTCTAAATTTGTTTGAGACAACTTTATACTATGCTTGTCACATCAGTGCAATTCTTTTTGCAGCAATTAAATTCACTCATGTTCACTTGTTCAGTCTTTGCTATCCACATCTGTGAGTGTCCTGATTTCTTGAACTTTTCTCTCTTATCATCTATTACTGCAACTTCATTTTTCTTCCATGTTCCATTTACTCCTTTTGTCGTACTATATGACACATTTCTTATTAACTGTTTTCTTGAGTTCCAACAATTATTGGCTTTGTGTCCATATCCACTACAATTGTAGCATCTCATAGTGTAACAATGTGCAACAATATGTCCAACATGATTGCAGTTCCAACATCTTATACTGTTATTGGACCTACCAAATTGTTTTCTTCCATGATGCCTATAATCCAAGGCTTTATGACCATATTCATTACAAGAAAAACAATAACCGTTAAAAACACTCTCATACCTTCTTTGATTCATCCATGAAGGTGTCTCTCTTCTAAGCTTGCTTTGAGGTGTATGAGTAGCTTCTGGATGTCTTCCTTGATATGATCTTCTAAATTTTGTAGTGTTTCTTTTACTCCTTGAACGTGAAGAACCTGAGTCATACCTGCTTTCACTTTTTATAGATGAAGGAGCTGTGTCAGACCTGTCTTCATCTTTTGCAAATGAAGGACTTGTGTCGGACCTGTTTTCATCCTCTACAAGTGAAGGACTTGTGTCAGACCTGTTTTCACCTTTTACAAATGAAGGAACTGCATCAGATTTCTTAGGAATATTGATCTCTTCCTTGTTGTATCCAAGACCAGATTTGTCATTTGGTGATCTTTGACTATCCAAGATCTCATCCAGGGTCATAGAGCTGTTCAAGAACTTGATTTGGGTGTTTGAATTCTCAACCTTCTTTCTAAGATCCACAACTTTTTCTTCTTCAATTTGGATTTTAAGACTGACATAGCTTTCCCTTAGTTCTTTTAGATCTTCAAGGTTTTTTCTTGGTTTATCACCTTCCTTCTTTTCTTCTTTTGCTTGATTGATTTCATTTTTCAGTCTCTCGATTTCCTCTTCCTTTTCTTGTCTGATTTCATTTTCCAGTTTCTCAATCTCCTCTTCCTTTGCTTGATTAATTTCATTTTTCAGTCTCTCGATTTCCTCTTCATTTTCTTGACTGATTTCATTCTTCATCTTCTCGATATCCTCTTATTTTTCTTCTAACTGATTATCCTGCTCATATATTATATTTTCATTGCCCTTGAGCATTTCCTTTATTTCCAAGATATGCTTTTGACTTTTTTCAAGAAATTCTTTAGTGTAGTCATGAAGATATCTATAGTCTGAATCATTATGATCATATCAGTATTCACAGAGACTCCAATCAACCTTTTGTTTGGCCTTGGATAGTTCTTATTCTACTTTGTCCATGAGATAAATGCTAATAGAACATTCTGTTATTTTATCTGAGTCTTCTTCTTTATTTGCAGGGGAAAATTCAATATCAACATTATTGCAATCGAAAATTTGTGGAGAGTCTTTACCTTTATTGATGATTGAGTCTTCATCTTCATCCTTGATATGACTACCTTCTGTGTCTTTACTTTTGATTTGATACATCTTTTCTAACTTCAGCCATAAGTCTTTTGCATATGTGCATAGTTCTATGCTTGACTTGACTATATCTGATAATCCATTGAGAAGAATATTCAATGCCACTTCATTGTTCTTCCTTGCTATTCTTTGGACTGTAATCTTTGATAGATTCTTTGATGTATTTAAATCCTAGGGCTTGCTTACTACTGAATTCTAAACTTCATATCCTCTTGACTTCAAATACTATTTCATATTTTCTCTCCATGAAGAATAATCTGTTCCATCAAATAAGGGAGCTTCAATTGCAGAGAGAGCCATCCATCCACCCATTTCTTTAGGATCTACCTTCTAGTGGTTAAACTGTGTTTTGAAGGAACCCCCTATGATACCAATTGTTGAACACACCGCCCACACTATGAGGGTGGGGGGGGTGAATTAGTGTGTGAACTATTCCTAACTTTTCTTCTTCTTACAAGTTAGCAGTTAAAACATATTTGAACAGATTAAGAACAATCAAATCATAATCACAATGGAAAAAGAAGATAATATATGTTTATATATAATTTATATGAATATATGTGAATATAATTTTCCCAACAACAACTATTCTGTATCAACACCAACTGAAGTAAGGAGCACCAACTCCTTGGAGAGCACCAACTCTCAAGAGAGCACTAACTCTCAAGCAAGACTCAGTTTGCTGATAGAACACAGTCTATCCAACTAGAGCAACTGACTCTAGTAGCAATGATCCATTATAGAATCAACTCTATCTCATGATCAGAGGTATACCATAAACACTCATCATCGCATTTCATCTTCACTCTGAAATTCTTGCCTTCTTTACTTTGTCTTTCCTCTAATATATTCAACGCCTTCTTCACTTCTACATCTCTCTTATATTCTCACGGACCTCAGGTCCAGATCCGCCTCTTCACTTCACAAGCCACGCTTCCTTCACCAACGCACTTTCAACTGAACCAATCATGGTTGTTTTTATACTTGTTTATGCTCAAAACTTGTTTAAGTTATTGAGCCAACTTGTGAAACAAGTTATAACTAACTTGTTTATTTACAATAAATTTTGGGACCACCAGAGATCATCAATCCGGGTCTTCAACGTTACACCTGCAATCCCCTTTCCTTTCACAAATCGATCACAATCATGGATCGATTTCCTTCATCTCTATGATAACAAAGATCGACCCTTCCTTCAAACCATGTTCATATGACCAATGGCGTAGAACCACATGCTTAACAATTTAAGCAACACATCACATTTTCCCCTTTAAATCTCTTTACCATATGACCAATGGTGTTGACCAGACACTAGGCGAGATGAGCTCTTGAGATTTTATCGATTCAATGGTCACGATTCAATCTCCTGATGAGATGGACAATTGTCGGGACTTCGGGTCTTCACCCTTCGAGTCTTCGTGACTTCCAACATTTCAAATATCTCGAATATGATATCGCCGAACAAATTAGACGGTTCACATTATATCTCGGAACCAAATCAATGGTCAATTCGATCCTTACATCTATCCTTCATTGCTTAATCCAATGACAAGGACTTAATCAAGCAATGAGATGGATGGACACCTTTTACTCTACGACTTTGTCTATTATGATTATGCTATCCTTCCACTGTATTTTGATCAATGATTGAGAATGCAACCGAATATCAGATCGACGGTCGATATCTCCTTCGGGTCTCTGGACTTTGGATATTTCGTGTCTCAACCCCTTCTTTCCTCTGGAGTGATTACCTGCTGTGTCAGTCATAAAACCGTGGAGACCTCGTGCTGTCGATTTAATGTTTCCACTTACACTATCCTTCCACTTTAGTAGATCAACGGTCGAGAATGCTCCCGAAGTGATCTTCAGATCGAATGTCTCGTGTCCACTTTAGGACTTCGACATTCAAGACTTCGAGACTTTGGGCAAGTGCAGTGGTAAAAATCCTGAAGTAAAACTCTCGGAGTGACATAAGTTGCTTATGTCACTTCTTGACGTGTCACGAGTCGAGTAGCTGCCACGTGTCACTCTGATTCATGATTTGCACGTACCTGAAATGACGATTCATCTTAACACTTGTCGTTCTCTGACTGTGTGACATGTCCTTGCTGATGTAGACTAATGATGTGGTCTGTCACAGTTTCTTGCCGACATCGACGTATATCTCCTGATGTGACACATGTTCATCTCCTTGATTTAACAGTCAGGATAGTATCCGAAGGGTATCTCAGATCGACGGTTGAGAGCAACTTCATACCTTCATCCTTCGGGACTTCGTCCTTCGAGACTTTGGGACTTTTGACATTCGTTTGTGATAAAACTCCCGCAACAATTCTCCCATAGTGATGTAACTTGCTTACGTCACTTGTTGACATGGAACAAGCCAATTTCCTCTTGACACATGTCATCATCTGATTATGCCATGTGTATTTGCCGACGTGGTCTGTCACATGTCTTTGCTGATGTTGTCTGCTGACATGGTCTGCCACATGTCCTTGATGACATTGTCTGCCACATGTCCTTGATGATGTGGTCTGTTGACCAACAACCCTGATCCAACGGTCCTCGTATGTCCTCCAAATATGATGGTCCTTATTCATTTCAAATTTTCAGGCTTCAGGTATTTCACATCTCAAACTTTCTGGAGCATAGCCTCCTCACAAATTTAGATTCAAAGTAAATTCTATTCATCGATCATGAACTTAGATCGACAACTTGATCTATGAGCGATGCATCTCTTCTAGCTTATCCTTTCCTTCGACTTTGAAATGATCCGACGGTTGATGAAAATTCACATTTCGGGAATTTCAAATCTTAGACTTTCCGGAGCGTAACCTCCTCACAAATTTAGACCCGAAGAGAATGTTTTTCCTTGATCAGGGTCTTAGATCGACAAATCGATCTTTCTGCGATGCAACTTATCCTTTCCTTCCACCTAAAAGTGATCTAACGTTTGTGAAGATTTTTGAAGCAGATACATGATCAAGGATGATTGTGGAACCACAACTTGCGAGTGATTTAACTCGTCACCCAAAATCCACAATTAGAAGCTGTGCGCTATTGTTGAGTTAACCACGATCGTTGATCTTCGAAGCTGTAAGATCAGATGGTCCTGAATAATTGCGGGATTGGAACAAGCACGATGTTTAATTCTCCTTTCAATCTCCGCAATTCACCCCTGCCATAGATTTGGCGATTGCCCATCCAATGGTCATGATTTAGTTTGAATTAAACTCATTGTTTGTTGGATCGAACGCATTCGTAGATCTTTGAAGCTATGAGATCTGACGATCCAGACATATTGCGGGATTGTAGCTGGCAAGTATTTTAATTCTTCTTCTGATCTCTGCAATTTATCCATGCTGTAGATTTGAAAATTGCGCATCAACGGTCACGATTTGGTCTGAGTTTCATTTGTGCCATACCTACTGAGTTTCAATGCACCATCTATTCTGAGATTTGATCATCTCTGTGTTTGCTAACCCTCCTGAGCTTTTATCATAGGATTTTTGATCCTATCTTGATCAACAATAATCATGAATTTCTTCATACTGTTTTCTTCTTCTGATATACTGTGCAATGTTCTTTTCCTTCTGAGCTTTGATCTTCATACTATTTTCTCCTCCTAATATTGCACTTTCGATCTCTGTAATACTATTTGACATCTTCTGCTAATTGATATGATGTTGACATCAATGACAATCTCATCTCTGGTAGTTCATCATTAACAACAAATCATCACATCAATCTCATCTCTGGTAGTTCATCATTAACAACAGATCATCACATTGACTGTTGACATCAATGACAATAGGTCCAACATATTCAATTCCATGTATGAGCCAGCTCACTAACATAACATTCACCACTAACATTAAACCATATTCAATCCCAAAATTGAATGCAATGTCCATCGTAAAGATTTGATACCATATCTATTGTATAGTGTGCCACCCGAGATATATCATATCTATACATTAACCTCTTGCCATAAATCTATACGATAATCATATATCAACGTTGCCATATGCATCTCTGTTCAAATTTTAATAAAAATTGCATAGTCCTTTAGCCGAACACATAGTATAATAGCTAAGTCTAACACTTGTATTCATTCATTTGAAGTTTATATGTAGTATTTTACCATGGCCTTAATATTAACACATAGTTCCTTTCTTTTTGTTTTGAGCTAGCTCCCATTTAATTGTCCTCTCCATAGATCATATATGGGTTAGTGATCAATATATGAATCAATAATCAAGGTTATAACATAACATAACATATCACCTGTAAACATCATGATCCTCATACCCATGGAACTATTCTGTATCGCAAGTAAATACCAACGACATTTAGCAATAATGCCTCAACCACCCATTTATAACATCAAATGGAACCAAGAGTGCATCATCAACTGTATAAGGCTGTGTAGACAACATCATAACAACAACAACAAAAACAACAACATATAAATGTAATATGTCTATCCTTGTGGCTCTAGTCTACAAGGAGGTCCCACCTACTAGTATTATATTATTATCATAGTTAAATAATAGCACTTTATCAATCCTTTGTGGGCAGAATCCATTGTTGCGATTTTAATCGTCAACAAGTTGCTTATCCGAAAGACAACATTAGTGGTTGGTTGAAGTTTTTGGTCTTAAATATTTGTGCTTGCATCTCAATGGTATTTCAGACAAACAAGACACTGGTTGACAGGAAGGAGGTTCTCATTATTACTTATGTGATCTAGAAACAACAATAAATCCTTGATTACAGTCTTGATCTATAAGGTTGATGCAGAGACTTGTATAGTACAAGGTGGCTATAGGGGAAAATGAGTCTGTTTATAGAATGTAGCAGTGGAAGGTGGCCACAGGAAACTACAACAACATAATTTTCCTTCTAAGTCTATGGCAAACAAGCAAGGAATGTCAGTGCTCACCATGACATTGACAAACAAGGAGAACCTCCATTGGTGTACACTCTCAAGTATGCACTTGTATATATATTATTTGCATCATTGTCATAAGGGTACTTGCAGAAGGAAGGAACCCTTGGTGCCATCATGGACCCAGAGAGGTCTCAGTGCATTTAGAAGAACAACACACTGGAAGTGAAGACTCCAGGTTTGATTGTTTTAATTAACATGAATCTAAACTACACTTCTAAGGTTGCTACATTACAAATAGGTATTGTAGCTGTGACAACAATTCGTAAATTGTTTACATTCTAAAGATGTACTCATGAATATCCTCTAGGAGATATTCTTGTCTTGTTTCCTTTCATTTGCTTCCTTGTTCTAGGAAGGTTAATAACAAAGGAATATGCTTATCCTTCAAACTTCAGAGGGAGTCACTTGACTCAGAAGGAGTCAAACTAATTGAGA
Source organism: Picea sitchensis (assembly GCA_010110895.2). Lineage (NCBI taxonomy): Eukaryota > Viridiplantae > Streptophyta > Pinopsida > Pinales > Pinaceae > Picea > Picea sitchensis. Next base: position 80,184 of record SNQJ01S0026246.1, on the reverse strand, counting down.
AAGAGAGACAATACTTTCTTCCTCTTAAGTAGTCCAGAGGGAGATAGCCATTGATACAGTTGATCCAGTTGTTCTAGTTGATATTCCCAAGGAATTTACAGTAGGACATAAAAGGCCTGTTTGGGCTTGACAAACTCTGCAAGAGGAAGAAATACATGTAGCTGATGGAAGTGTTGAGAAATACAAAACGAGACTTGTAGTTAGAGAATTCTCAAAAGCAAAGGGAGTGATCCATGATGATACATATTGATCCAATAGCCCGATGCACTTCCATTTGTACTACCATCGATGAGTTGGAAACTAGATAAGATAGATGGATTCTTGATGAGTTTGGGTTTCAACAAAAGTGTTGCTGATACAAACCTATACTATTACATTGTTGGTGATGAGAGCCTGATTTTGATGACTTATTTAGGAAGTCGTGTTATTGGATACAAGCAAGCCTCAACTTCTGATTTCGAGATGAAGGATTTGAGTATGATGCATTACTTCTTGGGACAAGAAGTATGACAAATGACCAATGATACTTTTCCTAAGTCAAGGAAAATATACAGTGAGGATGTTAAAGAAGTTCAATATGACAGAATGCAAATCCATGTCTACATTGATGGTGATGGATTTGACGAAAAATAAATGATGATGATTCAGATGAGATTGATCCACATGTGTACCAACAACTGATTGGATCATTGATGTATCTAGTTAACACCAGACTTGATATATGCTATGCAATGAATATTCTTAGTCAATCCATGAGTCAGCTGAGATAGAGTCACTGGATATCAGTAAAGAATTTATTGAGATATATGCGAGACACAATTGGATATAGCCTGAGATACACCCCAGTGTGAACTTGAGTTTGCAGGGATATGGCGATACATATTGAGCAAAGAGTACAATGGACTGGAAGAGCACATCCAGTTGTTGTTTTATCTTGGATTTTGCCATGGTTTCCTGGTGCAGTAGGAAACAAATCTCTTTGGCCTTGAGTATCATAGAAGAAGAGTATATAGCATCGAGTGTGGAAGTTCGAGAAGTAGTGTGGATTCGCAGGATTTTGATGGAATTATTCATGAGATGGATCCTATTATTATTTTGTTGGTTGTGGAGCCTGATTATCTTCCTGATGCAGAGGTCCTTTGCTTTCAGCCGTGTCTATACCCCAT
>SNQJ01S0026246.1:58223-78968 GCA_010110895.2 Picea sitchensis | reverse complement strand
TAAAAGTATATTGTAATTTCATTGTAAATCTGGACCGTTCATTATAAGGTCGCAAATCTAACGGTAGAGATTATGTTAGGGTTTTTTGCCCTATAAGGCAACCCTCTTTTATGAGGGAAATGTATTGCGGCTATGTACGAGGGTGAATATTGTATTCTGAGAGAGGAGACTGTGAGAGAAAGAAGAGGAAGTTACAGGGGTTTTGCTGTAGGTTTTATCCCTTCATTTTGCTGGATAATAATAAAGGAAGGACCTGGCAATTTCTCTGGTGGACGTAGCCCACACTGGGTGAACCACGTAAATCTGTGTCTCTCTTGTATTGTGTTTTTGTTTCTGCATTTGTTTTATTTTATTGCTCCGCGGTCCTGTTTTTCTAACATATTTGTGATAACCAAAGCTGTGTGAAGCTCTATGAGAATCCCGTGTTTCATGATAGATCGAAACACATTGAGATAAAACATCATTATATTAGAGACATGTTGTAGATTAAAGTAGTACACGTGTAGTACCTTCCTACACATGAGCAGATTGCAGATATCTTCACCAAACAACTTGCCGATACAAATTTTGAGTACTTCCGTAAGAAACTAGCTTGTTAAAGATTACCTCCCTAGCTGCGAGGGAGTGTTGATGATTACAGCCAAGACAAAGTTTGAGTACTTCCATGAGAGACTTTTCCTACTGGAGAATGCGTTCCTAGTTGAGAGGGAGTGTTGATGATTGCAACTATGTGAGACATCCTCCAGGACACAAACTGAGTAAAATGACCTAAGAGAAAGCCCATGATTTGGGTGTGCCCATGAGCTGGGTGTGTGGTTCCTCTCTGAGATGGAGGAGGAATGTTGTGTGCCCCTGTGTGGGGTGAGGAAGCCCATGAGTTGGGTGTGTGGTTCCTCTTTGAGATGGAGATGGACTGTTGTGTACCCTTGTGAGGGGTGAAGGAGCCCATGTGATGGGTTTACTATTATCCTCTGTGCAGAGATTTGAGATGATACTCCAGATCATTCTCTTGTGTAATGTAGTGAGAAAGAAGATCCGCTGATTTGGACGTGCCTGTGGCTGAGCACATGTGAACATGTGGAAAATCCCATGAGTTGGGTGCATTGTTCTGAGACAAAGATGAAACGATGTATTAGCCTCCTTTGTGCAGAGAGTTGAGATGATTCTCCAGATGATTCTCCTGTGTAACGCAGTGAGAAAGAAGAGCTGTCGAGTTGGACATTCCTGTGGCTGAGCACAAGTGAACGTGATCCTAGTGGCTGAGCACTAGTGAGTGTGGTTCTCTTATGAGACATAGTGAGATAGAGATGTGGAAATCCCTGTGGCTGAGCATAGATGGATGTGCCCCTAATGGCCAAGCACTAGTGGGTGCATAAGATCCCTTGCTATATTGTCCAAGAGTCAGACTTACCTGTAACCCTTTTGTGATGTAAAGGGTACAGGTCGGCCCCACCATAATGTAAAAGATAATTAATATGATAATCATTAATTATATTTTGAGTTATTGAGGTCGGCTCTATTGTGCCAATAGACACATAATTTGATGTTATAAGTCTTATATAAATAAATGTGAATCCCCATTGAAGAAACACACTTAACATTGTGTCATCTCATGATTTCAGAAGTTGTGGTCTAAAATTATGAGAATTACAACACCCTCTTGTGTGCTAGGTTTGGTGATGGTGTGGGAGGTCTTTCTCTTGAGAATATAGCAAAGGATTGGTTGGGTTTTATTCCCTTGTTGAGAAGGGTTTCCTAGGATACTTCTTGTGTTCTTGTGCATGGTTATTCTTCATGTGATCTTGGTTTGCTGTAGTAGTTATGGTTCAGTTTATGCTAAATAAGAAAGAAAATTAAAAATGCATCAGCTTACCATAAAATCAACAAAAACAAGTTAAATTGAATAATTAATAATAAGAAAGGATTAAAATAAATTGGGAGATAGAGAGGGGAAAAAAGAAAATGAAATGGCAAGGAAGGGAGGAGGAGAAGATTAAACCCAATAATTCGAATTAGTTTGAATGTTCTAGATGATGAGTAATAGGCTTCCAAGAATGACTAAGTTTATAGATGTAATATTGAGTTGTTGCAGAGCTAGAATGGAGGAAGGAATTGGAAGAAGACAATGTAAAGCACATAATATTTAAACCTTTTAAGAAAAGCCACTGTCAAATCATAGATTTTCCCTCTATATTCACTCCGCAAAAAAACAACAACATGTAGAGTGAAATATAAGTTAGGAACATTTTTCATATCACTTATCAATAAGTAAATTCAGTGATTCAAGTTAATAAGTAAAGTCAACAATTCAAGTTTTCTTGAGCATACGTGAACTAGCTTGCAAAACGTTTTTTTCTATTCGACATGTAGGAGTACGTTGTCTTCATTTAGTGTAAATCTGCTATGCACTCAAAGGTCACATAGCATATAAACAATGTTTGATTTTTTTTGTAGATATATTTCATATGGAATTTTTGTTAGGCCAAGAATTAAATCATGCAGTATAGGTTCTCTAATTGCACAGTATTGTTGTTGATGGTGTGGCTAATAGCATTTAGGCAATGTTTATATATAAAAGGGCATCTCTTATTACCTTTAACAAAATCAATCATTGCATATTTTATCAGTGTAGATGCCCCTATAGGAGAGTTACAGAATGCACAAACAAGTTCAAATGGAGTTGAGTATGCATTTTCTACTATCACAACACCTTCAACCCATTTATACAGAACATAAGTCAACAATTTAAGCAATGTGTGTTTGTGTGTGTGTGTTTAAATAATTTTGTGTATGAATTTTGTATATGTTGGTGTACATGCATACTTACAACATTTGTTGAGCTGTTATTTTTTTCAAATCTTCGATTGCTTCTGTTCTGAGCTATGTTATGAATGTTGATTTCATTGTGCAGAAGACCTTATCTTTTGCATCTCTCCTCTTGGTTATATTTTTAAGCAACATCATGGGAAATTTGACTATTTGCAATTGTTGTTCTATTGAAGTAAATAAATGTTCATATGTTCTGAACAATTAGAGCTATCACATAAAATATTATAATTGTTATCTAATTTAAGTTAAGATATATTAGCATATAAAAGATAGAGCACTAAACATGGAAAGACGTATTGTTGCCTTGTCATCATTTGTGTTTCCATCCTTTATATGCAAAGTGTACTGCAACCCAACTCCTATAGAGAGGGTGATGGCATCTCCAATAGTCCCAATTGGGTACATGTTTGTATTATCTACAAATAGTTTAATTGTTGCATCCGATATGAAATTGCATTCTTTACAAATTGGAGGCATTGTTTCTACGACACTTGATTCATATAGTGATATGCAATCACCACAATCATAGTTAGTTTTTGGTCGAATTTTGAAATTTGTAATAGATATTCCAGTGTCGGGAAGAATATTTTTCTCATGTCTTTGAATGATGTGTGCAGGAACATTCAATGTAACTATCATCATACCATTTTCATCTGTCATGTCAACAAGCAGAATTCTACATGCTCTATTCGTTTTATCCAAATATGTGTTGTAAACAACCATTACGTCTCTAATGAATACTTCTCCAATCCTATGATTGTTCAAGCCTTCTATTGATACAATATTTGGAGTTGTAAACCTGGGCTAGTACATACGGATTACAAAAAATAAGTAATATGATGGAAAATATCTATATATTTTTTGAATAACTCTACAACTTACATTTTTATATACATACTTTTCCAATTGTTCTTGTTGCTCAAGGTTGGTTGTTTCACTTGTACCTGTCGTTGTTTGATCTGAGTGTGCAACATTGGTTGCTTCACTTGTAGCTAATGTTATTTCACTTGAACTGAACATTATAATTTGTAAATGGTATTAGCATTTGCAATTATTTTTTTTTACATGTAAAAGAAATATAGTTTATGAATATTTACCTATGTGTTTGTTGTTGTTGTAATGCCTAAAAGAAAGGTAGTTTATGAATATTTACCTTTGTGTTTGTTGTTGTTGTGATGTTTGTGATAGCTAAATGTTAATGTTTCCATGACTTGTCCAACTTCTCCCGATTTAAAGATTCCAACATAAAGGCCAAGTATATATAATATATTTTATATCACATATATATTAACGCTATTCATGTTTTCATTCTTTTAATTTTATTTTTATTTTTTACATATGGAGATAAGGACATTAACTATGCAATATATAAGAGTATATAGTATATTATATAATATATAATAGTGCAAAAGTGTTAATTATATGTTCAAGATGGAATTGCTAAAATGCAAGGCAAGTTTGACATACAACAAACTTACAACATATAAGAAGTCATACTAAAACATGATAATATGTTTGACATAGAAGCATTGACAAGCAAGCTACATTAGACAAATGACCTAGAAGTAGTAACATACATAGTACAATAGACATACAACATAAAAGAAACAAACAATTACAACATAAACGAAACAAACAGTTACAACATAAAAGAAACAAACAGTTACAACAAACAAATTAGCTAGAAATGTATTGTTATAAGATCAAATAAGAACATGTTAACTGGAATCATGAAGAAAATGGAAATTGAATAAAAATAAAAATAAACGTTTTGTTAGGCTCAGCTTGAAAATCATTTGAATATCCATGATTAATAGGATTGGCGGTCTATGATCCCCTTGGGTCTAGGCCAAATGCATATGGTTTGATTTATTTCGTATATCACACTCATACAATAAATAACTTTAATAAAAATATGTTTAATAAATCTATGCATAGAGTGAGGAATGGGTCACCACATATCCTACAAATCTCTTAGAAAAGGCATATTTTAAATATGAACATATAAATGATAATTATTTTCCCATAAAGGTTTTAGTGTTTAAACATGGACTAATGGTCAAGACAGTAAAAAATCAACACTCATAAATTTAACCATTGTAACATCTTGGTAGGGTCTCTACATAGTAAAATCACATATTCAAAATTGAAGGCATACCCCATGCAAGCCAATAATTTTAGTTCGTCCAAAAATTTAGACCGTCACCTCTACTAGAAATGAAATGCACCCATTTAGAGTCTTAGGTAGGTCTGGGAACAAATATATTTCCTTCCACTGAGCGAGGAGCCCAATATTTATAGAAGTATCAGATGTGTAGTATTAGAAGTACCGAATTTATCTTCAAAGAGGTCATTGTTGCTAATTATTTGCCTAACAATATCTTCAATCTTTGTGGTTTTTCCCTAAACATCCAACCAATGCCAACTAAATTGGAATATAGTAGGTAAAGTCTAGTCTGATTTGTTTTCCGGTTTGTCAACCCCTTAGCTGACCTCTAAGAATAACCTGTGATGAACTCCTCAGCATTAGGCGGATACTTTACTCTTAGTAAAATGGAGGAATGGAATGTCTCCTTCATTCAACATTATATACTCATAGTTTGTAAGTGGGATAGTTATGTAATGGGGTGCTTGGAACAACTATTCTATCACTCGTAAACTCATTACCTATATTTTCTTTGTTGTTCGATCAATTGCCTCTCCTTCTCTCGACTCTGATGCTAGCTATCTAAATGGAATGGATGTGAGTGGGGTTGGACCTGGTTATCCAATGAATGGCTTGGAAACTTTCTCTGAAATTCAATCTGTGCATGGCACTATGTCAAAGGAAAATGGATCTACTACATATGGATATCCAACTAATACCACATTTTCTTCAGCTGCAGAGTCATTCTATGACTATGGATCAATTGAAAATATAACCTTAGCTTTGTTCTTTTTTTGTTCAGTGTTCAAGATACATTATATAATGAAATACAAAGATGCTAAGTGAGGCACTGGTAGGGAGGCTACATCCAGCTCATCATTTTGGTAAACTGGAAAAGCTATATGCACAAGATTTCAAACTAGTGGGGATGATTTCTCTGCCACCACCTATGCTCTTTCCACAGGGTATCAATCTACAATGAATTAATCTAAGGGGAGAGGTGATAACCTTGGAACATGCTCTCAAAGTAGCTATCAAACTTAATAGATGGATTATATTGTTGATAATACAACCTATCCAATACTTATTTTTGCATGGTCAAGAACACTAATTGCAAGCCACAACCCTTACACTCACTATCGATTGAGCACTAGAAAGAATCAGGTGGGCACTAGGAATAGCTAAAATTGGATCACTGAAACTGATAGGGAGCATAGAACCCTATATGATTGAATGGGAATTAGGATATTTTCTTGGGTGATTTGGTTGGGTTGGTTGGCTGGAAGGTTTCTATATTTATGTCTCTCAAGGGCAGACATGGCGGTAGGTGACTGGGCCAAGTCATTGATGATACTATAGTTGTGTGCAACCTAGAGTCGTGAAAATCCAACCAAGGAGATAAGAACTTGGTGTACACTTATAGTAAGGCACATTCATTAAGTGAGAGGACATTTTAGGAACACCATTATAAGTTTCATCATATGGAAAGTCCACAAAATATTGTTCTTGGGACCAAAATGTCTCTGGTATGTCACTAGGACAATCATTCTTTATTTTATGTACAATATCAACAAGATAGATTTCATGTTTGAGATGCACATTTTTATAGATTCATTTAATATTCAAAAGCTTATCTGCTGCTAGATCTAGACCTTCATCTTTAGTGGGAGGAGACTAGACCCTTATTTCATATTGATCTAGACAAGGGACTTGAATTATTCTCCTTGCAACTTGTAGTTTGACTAAACATTTTTCAAAAGTAACATGCATGTGAACTCTTAAGAAATCTTGACCAATCAAGATGTCTGAATGAATTATTTTCGTCAAATTTTATAAATGTTTGTAATTCCATAATAAAAATAGGAAAATTTTCATCTTTTTTAGAAATAGATAGAGTTAAACAATTTATAGCCCTAACCCCGTTTTTACAAGGGTTCCAATGATATTCTAGTATTTCCATGGATTTACAATAGGAAAACATTGTGCCAAAATCAATAAAATCATCTAAATTATATGGCTTATATCCTTTAATTTTGAATTCAATGGATATACTAGAACTTTCCAATGTAGGGCTTGTACTATATAGGGGAACTTCCTTTTGAGGATGAATAGTTTGTTTAGGATTGTCCATTACCTCATTTGGTTTAGCATAAACAAAAGCTTCATGTTCTTCCTTATGAAAGACTTTGACAAATTCTTCTTCGAAAGATTCATTTGCCTACTTTCTTAATGTTGTAATCTATTAATTTTATCTACCGGTATTCTTTTATCGATTTCTTCACCTCCTATTTAATCTTCTTTTTCTTTTGCGCTAATGAAAACCTTTATCCTTGTCTTTCTTCTCGTCCATGGAGATGAGGAGTACTTAATATTGTTTATCAGATTCATCAATAAAGTTGTACTCAAAGTTTAGATTTGGAAGTTTTAATAGGAGGAGGCTAGAGATGCAAATGTTTGTCTATAGAAACCACCATGTTTCTGTCCTGAACAACAATAGTGGATTGCAAAGTAGCAAGGCAGTCAAGTAAGAATTTATGGGCATAGATCTTATGGATAGCAAGCTAAGTAATTTCCGCTTGGATTTGAGAAATTTCAACTTGGTTAGAAGTGTCTTATTCTTTGGCTCAATACTTTGAATTACAGTGTCCCAATCATTGCGTCAAGACTTGATAATTCCATGGATAATGACTGATCCAACAATAATTTAAGTGATCTCTTCAAAGTTTTTGGCAACAAAAATTAATCGAAAGATCAAAGGTTGACCAACCATTGAAGCATTTAACAATGACTAAAAATGAAAATTAATTCGTAGAGAGTTGTAACACCGAGTCTCAAGGATTCCCAATGGATGGCTCTGTCAACCTCAAAGGCAGGCCCGTTCTGAAGTCCATAACTATAATATGGAAAGCTTGTTCTTTCATTGTTTGTAAGATGCAATGCAGTGACTTCACTCATATGTTTATATATATATATATGTTTTAGTTGTTGAATACATGACATGAGCTTTCCGTGCTTGATTTATTGTTGGGATTTAGTAATGAGTTGTTTGATGGATGTTGTTTCTTGACTATTACAGGCTATGAGATCTTCAAAAAGATGGATTTCTATGGAGTTGCCTCCAATTTGGCGATTTACTTAACAACTAAGCCACATGAGGGAACTTTGAATTCTGCAACCAATGTCTCTAATTGGGATGGTATAGTTTGGATCACCCCTATCATTGGCGCGTATATTGCAGACACTCAATAGGGATGTTATTGGACATTTAAAGTATTTTCTTATATTTCTATACTGGTCCACATCTCATCTCTATACTCGTTTATTTCATGATTTTTTTTTTTTTGTTTCTTAGTACGACGATTGGAATATATTACAAGTAACGTTCCAACAATGTGATCTTACAAGGTGTTTATTTTTGAAAATTTCATGAATGGTATACATTTGAAAAGTTTCATTATACTTATATTTATAGAAAATGGTACTAGATGATGTCAATCTACGTTATTCTAGTATATTTGTCTTATTTTTATGGGAGACATTTTGCAATCAACTAAAATCATCATAGATTTGGTAGAAGTTTTTCAAATAGGACATTTATTATCCCAATGGAAAAATATTTTATGGATGAAACGCTTGTTAGACAATTGGTTTTCATTGATGTTAATCCTTAGAGTGTTCGAGATACTCTAGAGTTGTGATCGGGATTGATGGTGAGTTAGTTGTCATTGATGTCAACAAGAGTGGTTGATGTCAATAGATGTGTTGGGTGCATTTGATGAAGTCTACACGAAGCCCCAGAGGTTTAGTCATGAGACCCAAAGTTATTTGAGGAATAAGGACATGAAGGACAGTGCAAATGCAGGTAACACACTCATAGATGGATAATCCTTGTCGTGTCATTTCTGATGATAGGGGGTACACCACGTGGTCAAGAAGCCCCTAGTTGGTTACAAGTATTTAATGAAAGGGCAAAGTGGTTGTAACAAGAAATTCAAGAAGCCCCTAAGATTAAGGAAAGAGGTTACCCGACAAAAGTATAAATACACCTCAAGGAGTCTCTCATAAGCACATTCACTCACTTATTCTATTGAACATATTCTAGTGAACTAGTTATCTATTTGGAAATTTTGTGACGACGAAATCTGAGGTAGTGAGAAGTGAGAAGTGAGAGAGTTTTGGGATTATAGAGGAGAGCTAGGGTTTTCTGTAAAAACCCTAGTTGTTTGATCCCTGAGGGTAAGACAACTAGTTTCCCATGAGGCATCCTCGCAGGTTGCCTAGGGCTCGTCACACGAGGCCCCGCGTGACATGTAGTCTTTGTCCTGCTAGGATAAGACAAAAGTGAAGGAGAATGCTTGTTATTGGTTGTTGAGGACAAGGAAGGTATGTTTGTCTGATATTTGATACATCAGGTTAACTACATGTTACATGTATGCTTATGTGATTGTTTCTTATGCTCGGTGATGGTATGGTACATGCTTGAGAGGCATGTCTTGTTGATGCATGGTACATCTTGGCAGGGATCATTTTAAGGATGGAAATTTATATTAAAATGTAGAAACATGGGATAATCTTACTTATCCTTAATATGTAAACTGTAAAATGTTTGGCGATAGTTTTGTAAAAATATTCAAATTTCTAAGGATTTTATATAGTTTGTATAAATTTTTGGCTATTTTTAAGGTTAAATTCTATGGAATTTGGGCGAATTGTTTTNTTACTTATCCTTAATATGTAAACTGTAAAATGTTTGGCGATAGTTTTGTAAAAATATTCAAATTTCTAAGGATTTTATATAGTTTGTATAAATTTTTGGCTATTTTTAAGGTTAAATTCTATGGAATTTGGGCGAATTGTTTTTATAAAAAATGGAAATTGATGAATCTTTTTTTGGGAAAAACCATGGAAAATGATCCCATTGGTGAAATGTAGCCCCTAAAATCATCTATGCATCTTGGTGATGACATGATAGCTTGTTAGAAGTACATTCTTGGCTATCTTGATATCTGGTTTGGTATATGTCATGGTTATGGTTCATTATTAGTGACATATCTTTGAGATGTTGGTACATGGTTGAAGTTCACACTTGGTATATGCTAGCACATGTATGAGACACACCTCTTGGTGATGTTGGCACATGTTTGAGGTACATGGTCTACGGATGATTGACATGTTGTTTGAGGTATATGGTTGATGATATGGTGCATGGTTAGAGAGATATGTTAGTGATATTGGTACATGTTTTGGTAATTTGTTGAGGCACTTCATGGTTGATGGTATGGTACAGGTTTGATGCATGATATGGTACATGGTTGATACATGGTATGGTACATGTTGATGTACATGGTATGGTACAAGTGGATGTACATGGTTGATGCATATGGTATGGTACAGATTGATGTGCATGGTTAATGCATAGTTGATGCATGGTTGATATAGGTTGATGTACATGGTTGATGATTGATGTACATGGTTGATGTACATGTTGATGATTACAACTACATGAGACATTCTCCAGGACACAGACTGATTGAGTCGATCTGAGAGAGAGCCCCCGAGATGGGCGTGTGTTTCCTATTTGAGACAGAACTAGAATGTAGTGATGGCCTCCTCCTTACTGAGAGTTGAGAATAACTCCAAATGATTCTCCTGTGTAACGTAGTGAGAAAGGAGATCTGCTGAGTTAGACAGGCCTGTGGTTGAGCACAAGGTGAATGTGTGAATTCCCATAGAGACGGGTGCATCGTCATGAGATAGAGATGAAGATGATGTATTAGCCTCCTCTGAGTAGAGAGTTGAGATGATGAACTCCAAATGACTCTCCTGTGTAATGTAGTGGGAAAGAAGATCTGTTGAGTGGACGTGCTTGTGGACGAGCACATGTGAACATGATCCTAGTTGCTGATCACTAGTGAGTGTGGTTTTCCTATGAGACGCAATGATATAGAGATATGGACATCCCTATGGATGTGCTCCTAGTGGCTGAGCACTAGTGGGTGTATGAGATCCCTTGCTATATTGTTCAAGAGTCAGACCTTCATGTAACCCTAATTGTAATGTAAATGGCACAGGTTGGTCCCACCTTAATGTAATTGATAATTAATGTAAAAGATAATTAATCTAGTTAATATTAATTATATTATGAGATAGAGAGGTTGGCCCTGTTGTTCTAATAGACACTTATGTTGACAGGTCAAGTCTAATATAAGTAAAGGTATATTCCACATTGAGGAATCATATCTTAAGTGTGAGTTTGGAAATTTTAGCAAGTACATCTTCTTGGGAAAAGCACACACCTCTCTTGGGTGCTAGTCTTCTAGGGTTTGCAAGCACCCTCTTGCATGCTAGGTTTTCTTGGTGGTGAAGGTATTTATATTGAAGAATATAGCAAGGATTTGGCTGGGTTTTCTTCCCTTGTTGAGAAGGGTTTCCTAGGATACTTCTTGTGTACTTGTGCATTGTGTTTCTTCTTGTGATCTTGGTTAGTGCAACATACTTGATTATGGTTTAAGTAAATGCTAAAATGGAATGAACTTCATGCTTAAACCTTGTCTATTGAAAAATCAACAGTACATAGTGTAGTGATGTTTGAGCATCTGGTTGAGAGGTGTTCTTGGTGATCGTGGATCTAGCTTCATTGATGTTGAGTATCGGTGATAGTGACAGGTTAATGTGACAAGTTGGATATAGTGATAGGTTGAAAATGACATGTTGATGTGATAGGTTGACCGTGACAGGTTGATGTGACAGTGACATTGATAGTGGCGGTGATGGTGGAAATGACAATGGTAGTGGTTATGGTAGTGACAGTTTGGTCTACACTTATATTTCAGGGCGACAGGACGAGGCAGTGAATCAGGGTTGTAGCCTCCTTCCGGTTGGTGCCAGAGAAATCAAGGAGTTAGAACTTCCTTCAAGTTGGAGCCTCCTTTTGGTTGGAGCTAGAGAATTCATGGAGTTGGAGCTTCCTTCAGGTTGGAGCCTCCTTCTGGTTAGAGCTAGAGAATTCAGGGCGTTGTAGCTTCCTTTAGGTTGGATCATGTAAATAGGGGGTCGTAGACTCCTTCTAGTTGTAGCTGGAGAATTGGGAAGTTGGTGCTTCCAATGAATATATTCTTGATAATATATAAGAAAACATTCTATCATTTTCTCCCATTCGGGTTTCCACGTAAATTCTAGTGTACTTTGTATTTGATGTGATGTAATATTGTTTATGTTTATATTCTCATGATATATTGATGATACATTGATGATATACTGCTGATAAATTTGAAGTTTATATATTGTGGTTAAAAGTGGTAAAAGTTCTCATACTGCTTCACCCCCCCGCCCCTTAGTATTTGTTACAACAAATTTTGCCTCACTCCATGTAGCTTTCTTGGATGGCCTTCCATTTCCCTCTACAGACTTGAGGTCCCCTTTTTGTTCACTACAGAGCCAAAAATACACATTTTTGTACATATACGTGCCCTATCAATTATACAACAAGTGTATACGCAGGTTGCTCCACTGCAACCTATGTACATCAAGTTTGGTACTAAAAAATAAAAAATTATGCCGGGTTTCCATGCCATGTCATGCGATCCATGATCCTTGACCTTCCATATACTGGAAACGCTTCGAATCGACCCTTCATTTCCATTTGGAGGCTATAAATTGAGCCATATCCAAGCCTAATGGACAATTCAAGTTGGAGAGCAAAGACACTCTTGAGAAATTTCACTTCATATTGAGTCTGCATCCTTTTGTCCTTGAAAGTATGAACTTCTTGTGTTCAACCCCCAAGCTCTTGCTACTTTGTGATGGATAACCTCATTGACTCCTATATATGAGATTGCCTTTGTAGAGGATTGAAGTGGTGGAGGCCCAACTAGAGGGACTTAGTTTCTCAGTTTCGATATGTGCCATTACATAAGTTTGTCACCTATGTACTTCTACTGATTATTTTAATAGAAATACTTTTTTCTCATCGAATTGATATCTTGCAAATATTTGAATTACTTTCCATGGTCGTATTTGTCATGTATGTTAATGGATTATGCTAATTTGTATGATGACATCATATATTATTACCATATGCTTGCCTATCTTAGTTTTTGAGGATACGTTGTAGGTATAAAGCTTTGGGTCATGTGCTCAACTGTGGTCTTCTTCGAACATCCAGACGAGGTAGTCTTTTATCCTTGTCTTGTTAGTATTTTCATTTATATAACATACTTGATATTAGTGTTGATTTCTGGGTGTCGTTCAATCTGTTGTGGTTTTCCCCTAGCCATAGATATATTTTCCTCATAACATAATTGGTGAATCCATTGGGGAGATCTCATTTTTGGGGTATTGAGTGTTTTTCTCCAGAGTGTCTTTGCTCTCCAAGTTGAATTTTCCATTAGGCTTGGATATGGCTCAATATATAGCCTCCAAATGGAACTAAAGGGTTGAGTCAGAGTGTTTCCAGTATATGGAAGGTCAAGGATCATGGATCTCGTGACATGGAATTGAAACCCAACATAATTTTTAATTTTTGAGCACCAAACCCAATGTACATGGGCTGTAGTGGAGCAACCTACATATATGCTTATTGTATAACTGATAGGGAACGCATATGTACACAAATGTGTATTTTTTTCTCTAGAGTGAACAAAAAGGGGACTTCAAGTCCGCAGAGGGAAATGGAAGGCCATCCAAGCAAGTTGCATGGAGTGAGGAAAAATTTGTTGTAACAATATTCCAACAATTGGTATCAGAGTAGGTTCCTTCAGGAAACAATTTAACCACTAGAAGGTAGATCATGGAGAGCACCAATATGTACACGAATGGAATACCACAAATTGATGGACAAAACTATGCATTCTAGAGAAGAAGGATGAAAACATATGTATAAGCTCAGGGATTTGATGTTTGGAAATCAATAGTAGATGGATACAAAGATCCTGCCACTCCCGCAACAGACACTGATGGAAAGAAACTCAGTCAAAACAATTCGAGGGACAAAATATTATCCTGAATGGTCTTATTGATTTGGTATATGTCAAGGTTATGCATTGTGATTCTACAAATGAGATTTGGGACAAACTTCAGAATGTTTATGAAGGAGATGCCAAAGTTAAGGTAGCCAAGCTTCAAACTTATAGAGGTCAATTTGAACAGTTGAAAATGAAGGAATATGAAGACATTGCAACTTACTTTTTGTGAGTTGATGAAACAATTAATGCAATTAAAGGATTGGGAGAAGAAGTTGAAGAATCTATGATTGTTCAAAATGTACTGATATCTTTTCCAATGAGATTTGATCCTAAGATTTCATCACTAGAAGAAAGAGTAGATATTGCTATGATAAGCATGGATGAGCTACATGGAATATTTACAACTTATGAAATGAGAATAGAACAAGAAAATCCATCTAAGAAAGAAGCAACTTCCAAAGCATCCAAGAAGACAAAGAAGAAGAAAAATCCCGACTCAAAATCAAATTGCAGTTGTAGCAATGATTCAGACGAGGATGAATAAATAACCAACTTCATAAGGAAGTTGAAGAGAGGAACCGATAAGTACATAGGTATGCTTCCCTTAAAATGTTTTGATTGTGGTAAAATTGGTCTTTTTGCGAATAAGTGTCCTTATGCTAAGAAGTAAGATAGTGATGAAGAAGAAGATCCCAAGAAAGAAAAGAAATATCAAAAGGAAAACAAGAAAGGAGATAAAAGGAAAGTCTTCAAGAAAAATCTCTACTCAAGAGAAGACAGATCTTCATTTGATGAAGATGATGAAAGTGATTGACTCAGAGAGAGTACTCTTTATGGCTACGGAAAATAAGAAAATAACTCCTGAAAGTGAAGAAGAAGGTGAAGTGGATCTTGAGGTAGAATTAATCAGTGCTTTAACTAAGCTGAAGAAAGAAAGGAAGAAAAATAAATCATTCAAAGAAGAAAACATCTCCTTGAAAACCCAACTTGAAGAAGGAAAGAGAAAGGAAGAAATAATGTAGATCTAGATGATAAAGAAAGAAAAAGAGCATGAGAAGATTGAAAAGGAAATCGTGACAGTAAGATTTGAAATCAAAAAGCTTAGAAAGAACTTGAAAAGTTCTCAAGTGTTAGAAAACATTCTCAATAGTAAAAGGCCATACAACAACAAATATGGACTAGGATACAAGAATGTTCATTTTGAGGAGGGTTCAAGTCCACAACAAAAGCAACAGAACAAAAGAGTTATGAAGAAGCTATCATGGTCAACAAGAATCAGAAAGGAATGAATACATAAGACCTTCTACATTCAAGCAACAAAGAAGTGTCAATTATTGTGAAGTAAACAACCAAAGAGAAGATCATGATCAACCAAGGCATGAATTCAGAAGGACTACACCACAAATAAGATTATTCACTCCCAGGTATGTAAATTTCTTTTATGTTCATTGTTTTATTTGTACTAACTTTGGACATAAAGTTGTAGATTATAGGGATTATGGAAGAAATGTTCAAGCAAAAAATGCTTATGTGGCTCCACATAATATTGAATGTTATAAATGCCACAAATATGGACACATAGCTCGCAATTGTAGAAGTGTGATAGAGCCTTTCATGAAGGAAGACACTGATGTCAGATACATGAAGGTTTGGAAAGGAAAGCAGGAACTAGAAGAATAATTGAATGAAGAACAAGTGAATGAAGAGAAGATGAATGAAACACTTCCAGTTATTGCACTTACAAGACTTGTAGTAGCGCAACATTAGGATGAATTTATAGGCCAAGAGGAAGATGTCATAATGCAGGAAGATGATGAAAAAGAAATGGTCAGAATTCAGAAAGAAAATAAAAAGGATGTCATAATTCAAGAAAATGATGAATCCACAGATGAAGAGGAATATTACTCCACATCAAAGAGGGTATTTTTCTGAGCCATCCAACTTGGATATTCCTAGTAAATATGAATATTGAATAGGGGGAGTCGGTGCAATAGCTACTACAAATCAGAGAACCATCCTTAGAGCAACTTGAAGTGTTTGCAGAGACAAATTTAGAATAGTTAGATAACAGAAGTACATAATAACATATTGATTGATTGAGAAGCAGTGTTCCCTTGTAGTTATCAGAGGAATATCATCGACACACTTTACAGGAAGGGATATATTCGTTACAATTTCAAGGATGTATTGCAGATCAATGGACATATTTGATTAAGTTTGAGAAACAAGAATATGTGATGATCAACTACAACAAATAAGCCTTCATGATAGTATGTTGACAGACGGGTCAACATTGTGGATAGTTGAGTAACAGAGTTATGGACAACTTATGACATATGGACATAGACATATTTATGAGATCATTGGTAGGTCTAGGAAGATATATGACAAAGAATATTTACAATTAGAATCAATGCAATCAGTGGACAAGTGGAATCAGTTGGTCACAAGAAGACAAGCATTGAAAGGCATAGCAAAACATGGAAAGAGAAACCTTCAGCAGAAGCTATATCATCAAAGGGACATGGTTGAACTGTATGGTCATTGATATATAAACAATAAAAATGACAGACCATGAAGTTTTGAAGTCAAGAAATGTTTGAATTCTTTTTATGTATATGTTAGAGAATTACAAGAGGAAACACCAATGGACAAGAAGCCCCAGAAGAGAGGAAATGAAGAGTATGCAGGAAGTCCCATATTTTTCTACATCTTGTAGAAAATTCAAGGGGAAAGAAATCGAGAAAGAGATTAGGAAACAAATATTAGAAGCATGCAGACAGGGGGAGACATACCGACAGGGGGAGTTATCCTTTTTCCCATGATGTCAAAGAGAGAGAAAGAGAAAGATCATAATAGTAAGAGCCAAGCACATTAAGTCAATGCCATATTATCCAGAGAAGGTATACTTCCAGGAGAGTCACTGTTTTCTATCGAAAGAGAAGAGAAACATTAGGAGAAAAAAATGTGAAGAGAAAGAACATAAGCATGAAGACAGGGGGAGCGACCCCAAGGAGAGATACCCTTTTCCATTGATGTCAAAAGGGGAGAGAGAGAAACATTGATGAGGAGCAATGGTCACATGGGGAGCATGAGTATTGGAGTATGAGTTTTTCTATCAATGTCAGTGTTGCCATCAATGCCAAAGGAGGAGATTGTTGGACAATTGATTGTCATTGATGTCAACCCTTAGAGTGTTCGAGATACCACAGAGTTGTGATTGAGATTTTTGGTGAGTTAGTTTTCATTGATGTCAACAAGAGTGGTTGATGTTAGAAGATGTGTTGGGTGCATTTGATGAAGTCTACAGAAAGCCCCAGAGGTGTGGTCATGAAACCTGAAGTTGTTTAAGGAATAAGGACATGAAGGACAATGCAAATACATGTAACACACTCATATATGGATAATCCTCGCCGTGTATTTTCCGGTGATAGGTGGCACACCACGTGGTTCCTCACGGTTGAGGAGTTATGGCCTTGTGAAGTTAGAAGCCTCAAAGAATGGTCAAGAAGCCCCTAGTTGGTTACAAGTCTTTAATGAAAGAGTAAAGTGGTTGTAACAAGAAATTCAAGAAACACCTAAGATTAAGGAAATAGGTTACCCAACAAAAGTATAAATACACCTCAAGGAGTCTCTCATAAGCACATTTACTCACTTATTCTATTGAGAATCTTCTAGTGAACTAATGATCTATTTGGCATGTTTGCGACAACAAAATATGAGATAGTGACAAGTGAAAAGTGCAGTAGTTTCGAGATTACAGAGGAGAGATAGGGTTTTCTGTAAAAACCATAATTGGTTGATCCCCGTGGGTAAGACAACTAGTGTCCTGCAAGGCATCCCCGTGGGTTTCCTAGGGATTGTCACTCGAGGCCCCGCGTGACAGGTAGTCTTTGTCTTGTGAGGACAAGACATAAGTGAAGGAGGATTCTTGTTCCTGGTTTTTTAGGACAAGGTGTTATAACATGATAATTTTTATTAATTTTTCCAAAGCCTCTTGTCCTTGTGCTATCTTTCCACTCAGATTTTAAAATTTTTTCACCAGCTCTATCAAGTTCCTGTCACCTAAAGCCTTCACTTGACTAATTATCCAAAATAGTCATTTCCTCCATGAGTCAAAATTGTCAAATATCCCAAACCTATATCTAGCCTTAATGCTTATCTAAATTCCTTGGTCCCATCACTTCATTCACTTTTACCCTTATCATATTCCCATTGAAAATTTAATATATTCCTTTCTTTTTATTAAGCTTAAGCTCCCTTATCTTATCCACAAAGTCATGTGATGAGCCTTATATGCCCAAAGTCCTTAGAAAAATGGAAAAGGTTTATAATTATTAATATAAATATTTTTATATTTTTATATTTATATTAATATTTAATCCAAAAATAATTCATAATCCCAAGTCAAGTCATGGGCACGAATCTCAATCAATATTAAATTAAAATGGAAAGGTCAAAAGGGTGAATGGACAACGGTCAATATTCATTGCATAGGATGAAAGCGATCGGGGGTCAATCTCCTAAAGTGGTTCCGCAATCCAAACCATTGTTTTAATGTTGGGGTACTTGTTATTATATAGTTCATTACGGAGGTAAGAGTGGTGTGGATTAAAACCACTCTTCGCAAGCTCCGCAATACCATTGAAATACCTTTTACTATATTGGTTTGGTTTTATAAATGTGTGGCGTGAATTTTTATGAGGATAAATTTTCCAGAAGTACGTTTGAATATAAACCATGGAGTTTCCTGTTAAGCCCTAAATAGTGGCACGTTACCCCTTATTTGGGGAATATTACATTAGTAATGTTATGTTATTTATGTCGGCTTGGGTCCATTTGTTGTAATTGTACCTCCTAGTCTCCTATATATACCAAAGAGACATTTTCATTTGGAATCATCTTCTATTGGGAAATTTATGTGGTGTATAAGGAGGTTTCCCCTCGAAGAGGATTATTATTTGAAATTCTATATTTTTCAAGGTGTTGATTACTTATTCTGAGGTTTTTTTATGCTATATTGATATTTTGTTCTTAACATTTGGTTTCAGAGCTCAAGGTCTTGGGGTTTCACTGCTACATCTGAGATACCTTGGAATTTTTGCTATAATTTGTTTTCTATGATGTTTCAAAAGGAACCCCTTGGAGGATATTTAGTAGATGGATCAAGGTATGTTGGGTTAAAATTTCGTCTCCTGAGGCCCTATACTTTCAGAGATACAACCTGTGTAATATAGGGTTCTGGAATCATCCTGAATTTAGTCATCGCAAAATTTTCTCTATGAAATTTTTTCTATAACGTTTCAGACTATGAAATTCAGAGGATATTCACATAAATTATTTAGGCATATTTGATACAAATTTCAGCTTCTGGGTCATCTTACATTTGTAGATACACCCTGTGTAATATATGGTATCTGACTAGTCCTATTGACTAGTCTCAAGAAGGTGTTTTGGGTAAAACAATCATAAATTCTTCCTCGATTATAAAAATTGAGTGAGATCAGTTGCAGTGGATAGTGGACAGTCTGTAGTATTTTTGGTACAATTTTCATAATTTTATATCAATTATTTTGTGGGGCACACTATACAAGTGAGATCTCCCAGAAAGGCAAAAAATCAGCAAGTTGTG
This sequence comes from Picea sitchensis, assembly GCA_010110895.2. Lineage (NCBI taxonomy): Eukaryota > Viridiplantae > Streptophyta > Pinopsida > Pinales > Pinaceae > Picea > Picea sitchensis. The sequence continues at coordinate 59,398 of SNQJ01S0026246.1, read as the reverse complement.
GGGAAGTTACCATAAATTCCACACTGGCACATCCAATTTTGACTAGACCTATGGCATTGCAGAGAAGCAATATCAGTGAACTACAAAAAATAATTTTTCATACCCAGAAGGGCCAAAATTTTGGAGATACAATAAAAGAAAGATTGTCTAGCAGAAGCACCTAAAGATCAAGGTTTAAAGTGTTACTTGGCCAACATGCCACCAAAAAAGGGAACTTCTACACCAAATAGCTCCAGGCAGTCTTACTTGGACTCTTGATGAAGGTGAAGAAATGCGTAGGGACATAAATTATTTACAAAAGAATATAGTGACAAAAGATGAACTACAAGGGATGATGGATTCAACGGAATCTAAGTTGGAGCCAATAATGGATACTAAGATGGATGGTTTAAAAAGGGAGATCATGGAAGGATTGGAAATTTTCCTAATAGAGAGGACACCTGAAACTGAAAATGTATCCCATGAAATTCATGGTGAGGACATAAGGAAGATGAATCAAGAATGGAGAAACTCTAACTTTGGGTTGAAGACCAACCATTTTCCTAAGATCGATATGAGGAATTTTTATGGCAAGGACCCAATCACATGGATACTTCAAATGGAACAATTCTTTGATCTACATAATGTGCCACATACACAAAAGGTATGGTTTGCTTCTTTATATTTAGAACCCAATAAATTTGTGTGGTATCGATGGCTTTGTTCTCGCAAATCACTCGTCAATTGGACAATTTTCACAGAAGAAATGATAGCACACAATGAGGATACAAAGCGCAATACCTTCTTTATCCAATTGATAAATCTCAAGCAAAAGGGTTCAGTTATAGAGCACATTGAGAAATTCCAAAGATTGAATATAAAGGTAAAAAATATTCCATATGAGCACTTGATTGATGTATTCATAGGAACTTTAAGGGATAACATTCAACACGAGGTTCATCTTTGGGAACCCAAATCATTGGAGAATGCATTTAGGGTGGCAAGAAATGTTAAAAGTAAAAATATGGCTATGGCTACTATAAGGGCCACTCCTAACATCTATCGAGAGAATAATGTTCCTTCTTCTAAAACACCTCAACCTACAAGGTTGACACCTCAACAATTAGAGGAAAGAAAAGAAAAAGGTTTATGCTTTAATTGTGACAACAAGTATAGTAAGGGACATAAGTGTGGTG
>SNQJ01S0026246.1:35038-56347 GCA_010110895.2 Picea sitchensis | reverse complement strand
ATCATTATACATTCATTTGATACAAGTTGAATTTCAGAGGAAATAAGAAGAAAAGAAGGCTGGATTTCAAGGGAGGATGAAGTCTTTTGGTGATGTGTTCTAAGGTATGTTATTTTCAGGTCATCTTACCATTTTTTCTATAACTTTTTTCTAGAACGATTCATATGGTGAAATCACTATAGTATTGAGAATACAATCAAGGTACCTCTGGTAAAAATTTCAGCTCTTGATTCGCTATAATTATGGAGATACACTCTGTGGAAGATAGGGTTTGTGACCAGTCCTGAAGCTAATCAATAAACAGGTGTTCCGGGTAAAATAGTCATAACTTCTTCATACAGAATCCAAATGAAGTGGGACCACTTCCATTGGAAAGAGTATGGATTGTAGTTTCTTTTGTGTGATTTTCAAAATCGTATGTTAAATATTGAGCGTGGGGCATGCTGTACAAGTTGGGTCTTCTAAACAGACCAGAATTGAATAAAGTCTACCATTCTTTCTATAACCTCTTTTTGGGGAGGATTCAAGGAGTGAAAATTGGAGCATTTTCAGAGAATACATTGAGTAATATTATCTGCAGAATCAGAGTACTCCAAGAATTGAAGAATTTTAGAAATTGAAGAAGTCTCAAGAAGCATTATCAGGTTCTACGTGATGATTGGTTGATGGTGATGATTTAATGTAAAGTTTTATTATCTCTCATATATTCTTGGGTAGAAGGAAGGGGCAAGGATGGATAGTTCAACTCTCTCTTGATATTGGATGATTTTATATTCCTCTTGGGGGTTTATCCCTCCCTTTACATTTGGAAGCTGTAGCTACCTTTGGAATTCATTACTTCCCTTGAACAAAAACTATTGATTATTTCTCATATATTGTGGTGTATTGGTGTAACTCTTATACTATTGTGGTGTATTGGTGTAACTCTTATACTATTGTTCATTTCTCATTGGATATTGTTCATTTCTCATTGGATATAATTGAATGGTTTAAGTATAAGTTGAAAAAGGTTTTTAAATTGTACTTGATATTGATTCACCCCCCTCTCAGTATCAACAAGCCTTCTATTTCAATGGTAGTATAATTCATTTCAGATGTAGAAATCTTCCTTCTAGCAAAGGATATAGGGTGGTCAATATCTCATGCACCTAGTTGTGCTAAAATCTCTCCTAATGCAATGGATGAAGCATCGACATGAACATGGAATTCCTTACTCCAATCTGGAAAACCAAAATAGGCACAGTAACCATTTTCTTCTTTAATGTGTTGAAGCTCTACTGGAATTCCTCTATCCATTGAAACTTACTATCCTTATTTAATATCTTATCCATAGGTGTTGTTATCTGTGCATAACCCTTAATGAACATTATGTAGTATCCAGTGTGTCCCAATGCAGTGCGTAGTTGTCTAACTGAAGTAGGAGGAGGTAGATCAACAATGATAGCAATATTGGAAGGATCTACCAACAACCCTTTCTTACACACAATGTGTCCTAACAACACTCCAAAAGGTGAAAAGAAAATACACTTCTTCAAGTTCAAGGAAATATGACATTGCCTGCACTTATCCAAAATTAATATCTAACATTCAATATGATCTTTCAATAGACTAAAAATGGTCCAGTCATCAAAGTATGCCTCCAAAAACTTATGTAAAAGTTCCTTAAATGCTTAGACCACCACACTCGAAAAGATGGCTGGTGCATTCTTCAAACCAAAAGGCATCATAGTGTACTAAAAAGAACCCCATTCTATTGCAAATGTAGTCTTATGTCTGTCCTCCTTAGAAATTTTGATCTTGTGATAGCTTGAAAATCCATCTGTGAATGAATAAACTCCTTGTCCTCCTACATTATCTAGAACTTCATCAGTAAAAGGTGTAGGAAATGGATCATGTAAACATGCATCATTCAATTTCCTTAGATCTACACGTATTCTGATTTTTCCTGTCTTCTTATCTTGGACCACCATAGGGTTGATCCATTCAAATTCTTTGATTGGTTCTATAATTCTTGCTTCCAGCATTTTATCTAATTCAGTCTTAACTTTCTGCTTGTACTTAGGATTCATTTTGTAAGGCCTCTGCTTGATAGGACCTGCATCTTCATTCAAAGGAATCTTCATTTCTACCATGGGCCCTTTAATGCCCTTCATGTCTATGAACTTGGATGGAAACAAGTCCTGATACTCATGCAATAGTTCTGTAACCTTACCAATGGTAGCATCATCCCAATAATTTCCAACATTTTCCAACTTAGGTGCTTTCTCTATTCCAATATTAACTTTCTTAATTGTAATAGGTTGCCCAACAAAAGGTAATTCAATCCCTGGCCTTCTATATCTCTTTGTCCTTCAGTTTCTGAAATTTTCACATTCCTAGGGTCATCATCCTCATCAACATTAATATTATAAAAACCCTATAACCGTTGAAAAGGCACATTCCATTCATATTCTTCTTGTTCAAGAGGGGGGTTAGGTGCCTCCTCAAAGACCTTTTGTCTTACAATTTGTAAATCCTGATCTACTTTAGAGTACTGAATTTCAAATAGGAACATAGCTATAAAGTTTTGGGTCATACCATACCAATATGTAGTGATTAAGCACAGTCCTCCTTGAAGATACTATTTGATAGGCATAGTATCTAAGGTGTTAATGAAATTATGTGCCCATTGTTCTTTAGGAATACTGCTCCATGCTTCCTCACAACTTTGCACATGGTCCTTAGGACAACTCTGATTTGTGTATCAAACTTCGCAACCTTCAACTTGAACTGAAAAGTGCATTTTCAACAAGGTGTGACATTGTACCCACTCCGTGATGTTCTTCTTGTGTGTTCCCCACCACCTAGCTGGTGTTTCTTTCAAGGCTTCATCTAGTACCAACAACCTTTGTTGTACTGGTACAATTCCTTCAAATTCAAATAGAAATGTCTCTAAATTATTCAAGCCATCAAATGTTGGAAGATTACTTACTTCTATGCCAATCCAGCGAACTGCCTTAGTCAATCTGGCACACCTCCACGTAGAGACTTCATACATTTTTTTCTACCAATTTTCCAGTGCTTCTTATGAATCTGACGAGCATGCACTTTCACTTTGCCAACTTAGATTTCCATCTGTTGTAGGATTAATATAATCATGTTGTCATGTTGTCATTTTATGGATGTTCTCTATCTCATAGGTGTGATATTCTTCTCTTATAGGTTTTGTGTATCTGCAACCTTCATTAGGATCAAGAGGTGCAATGACCCTAAGGCCATCACCTTCAACTGCCATTCTTCTCTTTTTCAGGTCAATAATAGTCAAATTTTCGAAAGCCCAATCAATACCCAACAACACAGGATATGGAAAACTATCATCAACAATCTCAATCACTTTGAAGTCTACAAATGTCCTCACTTCGTCAATGTCCACAGGGACATGTTCTAGTCTTCCAAAGGGAACCGCCGCCTGTTGCCTAGCCATCCTAAGCCTAATAGGAGAGTAAATCAATTTAGGTTTTCCCATCAATGCCCAAGTCTACTTCGTCATAACATTTACTTCTAATCCCAGGTTGAGGACCACATAGTCCATGTCGTAGTCTCCAATCTGAGTATTAAGGTGTAGTTCCTTGCTTGTCCTCCTTTTTCTAGATACTTGTTTCACAGCTCTACTCAACAGAGGATCTATTCTTCCAATTTCATAATGTCTTATCAAGTGTTGTAGCTCCGGCACAACTCTTTCATCTTTAATCAAATCAATACAAGTATACAAGAAGTCCACAAGTCTTCTTACCTCTTTATCTTATCTAGGTGGGGCGGATGGATCAAATGTTGGAGCCATTCCACATTCCCTTACTTCTAATTATTCCCTAGATGAAGAAGTATGTTCACCTACAAATTATCTTCTTGCTTCTTCAAAAGTATTCTTTTCTTTCCTTGGATCAGACAATGGTGCCTTCTCTGAAGTCCTTCTGATCGTTGATCCATCTGTAGTCTCTCCTGGAGTCACCCTATCTTCTCATGTGACAACACCTCCTCTAGTAATAATAGCGACTTTGGGTTCCTGATCGCAAGGTTCAACTATTATTATTTTTACTTGTTGGTTTCCACCTCGTATTTCCTTAAGTTTAGCTAACAGTATTGGACAGTCTTCAATGACATGATTAAATGAATTACAGTAGTTGCAAGTAGTACAAGGGTTCTAACAATCCCTTTCCAAATGAGTTGGTTGGGTGTAGTTATAGCAAATATTCTGACCTCAACCTCGACCCATTCCTCCTCCTCGTCCTCTTCCTCTGAACCCACCATGAGGGTTGAAGCTTCCTCTTCCTGGGGAATTGAACTGTGCAGCATTTCCTTCTAGATATAATTCTCCTTGAATTCTATATGCATCCCTTGACCTTTAATGCATGAGGTCATAATCTCTATAGTCCCTCTCAGCATGCCCCACAGATTTACAGAATGTATAATAAATATTGGTGGGTGTCTGGACATATTTCTGCATACAATAATATTCACCATGGCGATGTCTATTTCTACATACCTCGTGCCATGGTAATGTAGCCTGCTTCAAAGGGTTAGGGGCTCCAGAGGCTAAGTATTCACTAAATAAAGGACAGTGCTCTTTGTCATGACCCACTTCTTTACATATGATACACCAGATGTCTTATCTTTTCTATTTTCCTTTGTCTTTCTTTATGTCTTCAACCTGTAAAGATAAAATAGTTAATTGATTCAAAATCTGAATCATACCTGGACTAGATTCTCCTACAGGGGTTTCTTCTAGTTTCATGGAAATATCTAATGCCTCAACTTGCAAAGTGATCTTATGTTGCATTAGAGGAATTCTAATGTGTGGCAGGAGGGCAGCGATAAACCATTCCTTATGTTGTTCGTCTGGAATCTGAAAACTTAAACAACCTGTCAAGGTCTTAAACCTCTAATCAAATTCCCAAACTGATTCAGTCACCTTCTTCTTGATTTCCTTCAACTTTGTAATGCACTACAACTCTAACTTAGGTTTCTTGAATTATGCACTCAATGCAGTCTTGATCTCATTTAGCGCTTTAGGCTGTACAAATGATTTAACAAACTTCATATACCAGCTCAGTGCACAGTCTCTCAAAGTAGTACTAAACTGAGCTCTCTTAATAGCTTTGTCAGTGACTTTCTTAATCCTCCATATGGATTTGCATAAGAACCAGTGATGGTCAGGATCCTCAGATCCATCTCCTATGAAAATAAGTAACCTCATTTCATCTGTCATTGATTTTCCTTGGTTTCTAGACTGATTGTGTACTAAAATTCTTGTGACAGTACTCTGAGTGCTCTGATTACTCTAGTTACTCTGGTTACTCTGGTTACTTAGTGCTGCTAAGACAACAAGAGGATTAGTAATACTTACTTCGACAGTACATGCAGTACCTGAAGTTATTGGTTCTTCTCGGCGAGGTTCTTCAGTCTCTACTTCCTCTACCCTTGCGAACTTTGAATACTCTTCGTCTGATCGCTCTGCTTCTTCTCCACTATAGAATCCTTCATCTTGTTCTACTGGCCCGTAACTCTACTTAAACAGGTTTACAAGAGGAATCTTTGTGAATGATCTCCCACTGTGTGTGTGTCCAGCCTCTGTGTCATTGTCGTTGTCTGAATTCTTGAACATTAGCTTTAAAATCCAACTGATTATTGTATCTTCAAGATATTCTTCTCATGCAATAACATCTTAATCTTCAACTTCAAATATTATAGAAACTTTCCTCTAGGTCCCTTGAAGAAATACCTCTCTGCTTGACTATATTATTCCACTCTGTCAATATAAAACTCAGTAATGTACCCTCCAAAAGTGTTGTCAAACCAGAGATCCACTGCTCTTGACACAGCGTTATCAACTTACTTGAATTTCTTAATCAGTGTCGATGTCCAAACCACGGGTGGTCTAGATCTGATTTCAAAGTGAGTGTCTGCTAGTCTGGCTAACCACTCGTACAACTCCTGATGAACTCCTGTAAAGAAACTCTTGTGTACATCAGTAAAGATGTACCTTCCCAACCAATCTTTTGTACTAATGCTAGGGTTCTTGTTCTGAGCTATGATGAAGTCCCTTTCTTATTCTTCTATCCAATTCTGAATCTTTGTCTTTGATGGAAATTACCTTGACATTCCCTCAAGAAGATTCTAGTCTTGGCAATGGAACCATTTGTTGGCATAGGGGCAGACCCAGGGTTCAACTCTAACAGCGTACCACCAAACCCTAACTACTGGCCCTTATGGCAACACCTACAAAGTAGATGAAGTCTCACCCAAAGTAGAAATAGGGGGTTGTGGGACATAGGTGTCTACAACTAGAGGAAATGCAAGATGACTCCAAAACAACAACACAACATAACCTAGAGATTCTTCATAGTACTAAGCTTAACTTCACGAAGTTCGCTATATCTTATAATCTTCAACAGGAAAAATAACAGTGCAATAAAAGTATAAAATATAGCAAATAACAAAGAATCAACCACATAGAACAACAATACTTTACGTGGTTCACCCTCTCCCTAGGGCTATGTCCACAGAACTGTGTTTATTGATAGAATAGATGAAAATATACAGTTCTATCTGTGCACTCAGCTACAAATCCTTCTCTCTCTCCTTCTTTATTCCCTACCCCTGTGCACCCAACGGCAGAGCAGATCTTCGCACCCAGTTGAAGACCCAAAATACAAGAATACCTTAAAACATAACACGCTTACATCTTGTGATTGTAGTTTTTCAGGATTAAATTCATAAGTTATTGGAGTTTTATTTGGATGATTGGACTATGTACAGCCTATTAAAAGAACATATTGCTCTGTTGTGGCTTACGTTTGATCACACCACTATCACTCTCCTCTCTCAACTCTTCTAGACCTCTATTTATACATTCCATAACTCTTAGAAAACCCTAGACCGAAGCCCAGGTTCCAAAACCCTAGGTCCACATAACCCTCATTTTAAGGACTTTGCCAACCTATTCTTCCTTCTTCTCTGCGAGGTGCTCCAAAGAACCCATTAGTGTCTTTTTCCATTTGTTGACGTGTCCACGATCTATCTTCTTTGTTGCTTTGTCTTCCTTGATCTTCTCTTTCAATGTCTTTCTTTCTTTTACTTTGTTCCTTATTTTATGCTTCTTTAACCACTTTGACCCTTCCTCAGTTTGTGTGCCTTCCGCACACTTCTTACTTTGTCTGTATTCTTCCTTAATCTTCACTTTCTTCCTTAATACATGACCAAGGGTCAACATGGTTGTTGCAGGTCTGGTAATGTGAGCACTGGGGCACATCAGAGGCGATGTTTCAATTCTACGAACACCTTCTGTTGAGATTCCGACCAAAATAATTTTTCTTTCGCTCCTCCCTTGGTGACATGACTCAAGGGCTGGCCAACACCAACCTGCGGTAGAAATTAACAAGACCCAGAAAGTTGTGAAGCTTTGTTAGAGTGGTTGGGGCTGGCCAATACTGAATGAATTGGATCTTGGTTGGATCCACATGCACCCCACACTCATCAATAATGTATCCCAGATACTGAACCTGGGTCATGCCAAAAGTGCACTTCTCCAAATTGGCACATAACTTGTGTTTCCACAGTGTTTGGAGGACCTGTCGGATGTGTTGGAGGTGATCTTCCCAATTATGGCTGACGATCAGGATGTCATCCAAGTACACTACTACAAATGAGTTGGAAAATGGTTGTAAGATGTTGTCCATCAGCCTCATGAATATTGTGAGAGCATTCGTCAACCTGAAAGGCATGACCAGTCATTTAAAAAGGCCCTCCTTGGCTTTAAAGGTTGTCTTCCACACATTGGATGGTTCGATTGGTACCTAGTGATATATGAACTTCAAGTCGATCTTGCTGAAATATGCTGCCCCTTTGAGTTGGTCCAGAAGGTAATCAATGTGTGGGATCGAGTACCTATTATGGACAGTGATTTTGTTCAGTGCCCGATAGTTAATACAGAGTTTCCAAGTCCCATCCTTCTTCTGCACCAACATGATCGGGCTCCCACAGGGCGATGAACTTGGTTGGATGTGACCTTTCTGTAGCAAATGTTGAATCTGCCTCTTGATTTCATTATTCTCTAGAACAAAGCGTCGATAGATTGATCCATTGGGCAGCGGTGCACCTAGGGTTAGATCGATGGGGTGCTTGACCTGACAGTGCAGAGGCACCCCTACGGGTGAGGTGAAGATGTCTCGGTACTCCTCCACAACCTTCTCCATTTGTTGTTGTTGTGCATAAGAGCCTTATCTGTAGGTTGTGGCCATAGTCTTCTTCTTTCCCTGAGGGCGGATCATCAGGAAAACAAATTTCCCAATTTTGGAAATGATCTTACTGCATTGTTTTGTAGTAACCAAAGAGATAGCAGTAGGCAGTGGTACCTCTGGTATCCTGTACAACTTATTTCCCAAAGTAACAATAACAGTGCAAGGCCAAGACTCATACACTACATGTCGCTTCCACAAGTATGGTTGGCCTAATAATACATCACAAAAATCAAGAGGATCAATGTCACATAATACCTCATCAGTGAAGGGCTTGATGTTGTAGGGAAGGCGACATTGTTGGCTGACGTGGAGATCCTGTCCTTGGTGAAGCAACCTGATGGTGTACGATTGTGGGTGTGCTATGGTCGGAAATCCAAACTACTTCACGACCTTTGCTAAAATGAGGTTCTTTTGGCTCCCATTTTCGACAATGAACTGTAGCGGGGAACCCTTTACCCACATTTGGGAGTGGAAGAGATGCTCCTCCTCCTCTGGATCTTCCCATTCTTCCTTTTGGATCTTCATGGTGGAAATGGTGGCATTGGGCTCTGCATCGATAATATGCTTCCCTCTGTCATTCCCCTTCTCGGGTTCTGATTCAGTGTCATAGCATGCATCTGATTCAAAAGCCTTCATCTTGGCCACCAGTGACTGCTTGGCCCGATACTCACTTGTGTTGTGAGTGGAGCTCTTATGGAACTCACACCACTTTCGCATGTCCTTCTTCGGCTTCGCAGAGTTATTCTTTGCTTGTGGATTTGGTAGGTTGTATTGAGCTTCCATGCCTTGGCTTTGTCCTTTGTTCTACGGTTTTCCTTTGTTCTACGGTTTGGGGGCACCTTTCGCTTGATTTTGATTCGTAGATCCAAAGTCTCACTTCTTTTGTTTGAATTTCTTCTCAATCTTGGTAGCATACCAGTATGTCGTACCAAGCGAGGAGATGTCCGGGAACTTCATTTCCTCCTCAATGTATCTATGTAGAAAACTGTGGTACTTCAGCACCAAATTTTTCTCTGAATCTTTAATATCCAACTTTGTGTGCAGGGTATGGAACAGATTCGTCAGCTCATGCACATCTTGATCCCTTTGATGTTGTAGCATATTCCATTGTCTGTACTTGTCCTCATATCTCCCCATGGGATAATATTGTTCCTTGATCAAGTATTGGAAATAATTCCAAGTGGGTACGGTCAAGAACAGAGAGGGTTCCTCCTTTTCCTTTTTCTCACAGTAGGTTTCCCAGCAGTCCTTGACATGGGGGGCGGCTTTGAGAAGTAAAAAAAAACTCTTCTCTCGGCCGGAAAAGTCATGAACCGAGAAATATCGTTCTAATAGATTCAACCATCTATATATGGTGTCTGCATCTATTCGGCCATCAAATATGGGAATGTAAAAGTTTACTTGTACCTTAAAAGGGTTTTCACCTCCAAAGTGGTTGTTGGATGCAGATGTGCCGCCAGTGGGTAGTCGTTGAAGGATCTGGGTGAAGTTATCCATCATCACGTTCCTTTTTTTTTCAAGGACCTCCTCGAAAAATATCTTGATAGGATCTCTTGCTCCCTCATCTTTATTTTATTCCCCCATGGGCAATTGTCGGGGTTTGCGAGGTTGATCTTGCAAAGGTTCAACCAAATCGAGCCCTAACTCCTTATACCTCGACCTTGTTGGGGACATGCAAAGAAGGATCGAGAAAGAGCATATCGCTCTGATACCACTGATACGAATTTATGTAGGAATGCAACAGAATACACAAATAACCATAAATACAAATATGCAATAGAAATAACACTTCATTTCATTAATAGCAAAGAACTAAATTGTGTTTATAGACAGAATGGAAATAAACTAGCTAGGGCATTGGTAGCTTATCTCTGAGAATATATGTGGCGGCTACATGCCTATGAACTCTTTGTTACAATGAGGCTCAAAGGCCTATATATTATTGAGAAAAAATGGAAAACCCTAAACATCCAAAAACCTAACCCTGGGAGACGAAACACCAGAATATGGGCCCCGTCGGGGTAAATTGGTACATCAATTTCCCGAGGTCGTAACTTTGGCATACTATCTTTGTTTGACACACATGATACATCGTTAGAAATATCTATTCGAGGAATACAACTATTGACAACAAATATCAAGTTCCAAATGGACTCATATTCGCCAGAGGTTTGATGCCCAAAAAACGTCGTTTAGGGCCTCAAAACGACTTTGGAAGTTCAGGACTGAAAAACTGCCAAAAATAGTAAATTGTGGTACAATTAAGGAAATAGAAAAAATGAAAGAAACAATGGTGGGGGTCCAACTGGAATAGGTGGGTGGTCACCAATATCCACCTGGATCAGCTATGTAGAGAATAATATCAAGAAAAGAATGCAACTAATTATTGAAGCCATGGAAACATCACAAAATATAGCTTCCTTTCGAACGAGGGAAAATGATTTGCACGAACATTTGCAGACGAATTTAAAAAATGAAGAACGATTCTATCAACAAACGGTGATCCCTTTTTCCAACCATGCCATCAACAACTCGGATCTAAAAAGAAGACAAGAGGATCTCCCCTCCCCAAAGTGGATCAAACAATTAAAAGCATGTTGGAAAGAGAAAGTTAAGAACCTGCAGCTCATTATCAAATCATGTGAACAAGTCATATCAGAGAAAGAATAATTATTCAGAAACCTGCCCCAAATAGACTTAGCCAAAAGTACCAACGAGGTTCAAGACCCAAACTTAATCCTCAAATCCTTGTCCTTAACCAAGCAAACCTTCAATGAACAACTTGATATTTTAAACTTAATCCTCAAATCCTTGTCCTCATCTTCAACTTTATATCAAAATGGTGAACATGACGTCGAGAACTGACTAGTGGACTATTTGTTACACAATGAAGAAATTGAATAGGCTCTGCATAGTATTTCTATGGATCTAAGAAAATCAGAAAACGAGCTTTTCGACATAGAAATCTGAGATGAAATCAACGTGACCCCCATGAGAAGCTACATTGAAGAATGGATCCAAAGGAGAATGGAAAAGCTCACTGATGAAGGGCAACAACCATTTGGCATGATTCCAGTGGTCATCGATGAGAGAAAAAAAAATGCATCAACTTCATAGTAATTCTATACTGATCACCTCTTGCTTTCTTTATCAATCTAGTTATTCTACCTCTTTAAATAGAAATCTCTAACCAAAGACTCATAAATTCCAATTTCTTCTTTTCAGGCCTTTCTCTCTATCGTCACGCACTTCTTCTTTCTACATTCCTATTTCTTGTACTTATTTATTTTATGGTCCGCGGGAGCCCCAATCCTAGTCTATATGACAAACGCATTTAAATTTCCAGAAATATGGAACAGATTCCAAAAATATGTAACAGACATTATTAATTTTTGATAAATTTCAAAGATAAATCATTCGGGAACAATTTTGATAGTGTGAACAGATTCCATAAATATGTAACAGACATTATTAATTTTTGATAAATTACAAAGAAAACTAATTCGGGAACAATTTTTGTGGGCTTCTTTCGAAATACTAAATTTGTTTTCTTCAACTATGTCGGATGTCAGGAAATTGTGTTTATTATATTTGAATGTTTAATGTGTGTGATTCTTGGTCCTTTTTTCCAGGAACCTTTATTTCAAGTCATTGAGACAGAAATTTTATAAGTCCCATGTTTGAACTATACACACCCCAGGAAAAAATTGTCTCATTCGCATATTAACCACATATTAATATAATATTATGATTAACTAATTTGAGAGGTTCTTTGGGGTTCATCTACCAGCCCAATGTCTTATGGCTAGTGTGTGACACACTGGCACAAGTCATCCTCTGGATGGATACCACGTATACTTCAAGATGCTTCCCATGTGTCTCTGTTGTTTCGGACTTATATTTCTCCCTTGGTCCCGCCATAGCAGTGCACTTATTCCCATTCCAACCTGGAAGGGACTACACTGCCATGCAGCACTTGTTCATGAAAATAAAATATATCATCATGTTTTAGTATTACTTCTTTTATGTTCTATGTCTACAACAAAAATCTTCAAAAATAATGTATGCTCGTAACAATAACCCAACCAATATCTTCTTTCTAGAAAATTATACACTCATATGGAATCTATATTCATGATGCATGGTAACCTATATTCACAATGCACGTGCATTAACCAGTGAAAGGAGTCCTTCTTGCTTCTTATTGTGCTCTTGGTTATACCCTTTTCATTCATGCAAATCAAATTTACTATAATGTTTTAGTATTATTAGTCCTTGAAGGCCAAGACTATAGCTATGAGTAAGGAGTTCATTGTTGATCATATATTATTTTTTCTTTGATTTTTAAAATTTTTGTATTATCTAAAGTTTATGCAATATTTTGTATTTTTTAATTAAATAATAAAATTAATATTTATTTATTTAGATTTTCATTGGATATACACTTGAAAGCCTTATTTCCAACCTGATAGTTAAATTCTATCGACATTAAATAATTTACCAGTGGTATATGTTATTTCATTTGCATGGAAAGGCCTTACTGCCAATCTAATGGCAGAGACTTTATTGATGCAGAGTTCTGGGAGTCCTGCTTCACATCAAAATTTTGTGTGCCACATTTTTGTTTACTATCATTTAATGCAAAGTAGGTACAAAGTATGTTATATCTTAAAACTTTGACACCACACAATCTTGTATTCCATTACTCCTCTTCCACATTGATCGTCTGAATCATTTATTCAATTTTGTTATATTCCCATTACTCCTCGTCCACATTGATCCTCTCAATCATTTATTCCCTTTTCATAACTTGTTATCACCTGCTAGCTTAGCATCATGTTCAAGGGGTGTTAATGGTACAATTGCTTGCTCGACATTCATTGTTACGGTTTTGTCACTCGACTACTCTCTTTTTGTCTCTGTATTTCTCTGGTCCCTTTGTAATATGTCCAGTGTTCCCTTTGTAATATATCCATTGTTCTAATCCATAGACATGTTCGTTTCCATACATTCCTTAATTAGTTATGTTATTACTTAGTTTTAAAATAAAAAAATAATACCAAATTTCCTAAGAATAAAATTTAGAAAAAGGTTAAAAACATATCCAAAAGGAAGATAGGCCATAGTTTGGCCAACAATTGATACAAAAAACTTAATGTCAATTGTATAGACATTAAGGAAAAAAAATAAAGTGTCAAGTTTTATTTTTTCGTCATATTTTAATATGAAATAATTGCATTTAGAATATGCATCAAATATAGTAATGTAGTGAATCGTTATTGCACGAACTCGAAATTCCCTAACTGTGTGTGGGGTTTCTATCAAAATATTATGAAGTAATGAATCCTTACATTATGGACTTGAAATTTCATGGATATGGAATTAGAATAATTGAATCCATTTTAATTTCGATTAGTAATGTTCACTGTAAAAATATAGAATATCAAGGTACACACAATCTTCCTTGGTTTGACTTATGTTTACACTACAAGGAAAAGACCCTCTAGTAGAGGTTTTGGTGGAAGCCCATATAAAAATAGCCCAAAAATTCATTTATAGTGGAGGACACTAGTGGAGGCGAGAGGGCAAAGGTTTTAACGGATGTTTTTTAATGGTACTTTTATAAATACCTAACACGTCAGTGTGTTTCATACTACGGACATACCGGTGCTCTAAAAAATATCGCATCGTGGTAGGGTTATTTCAAAAAATATATATGGTATGGTGCGCTATGTAAATAATGACACACCGGTGTGCATTGTTGCTCTAAAAAATGGTGCACCCTGGTAGGGTTATTTTTTTTTAAAAAATACTTTGGTGCACTACTTAAATACTGACACACATGTGCACAACGTTTCTCTCAAACATGGCGCATCATGGTAGGGTTATTTTGCTTTTAAATATACTCTAGTGTGCTACTTAAATATTGACGCACCAGTGCGCACGTTGCTGTAAAAAATGATGTATCGTGGTAGGGTTTTTTTTTTTTTTTAAATATATTCCAGTGTGCTACTTAAATACTGACGCACTGGTGTGCAATGTTTCTCTCACAAATAGCGCATTTTGGTAGGGTTTTTTTTTTTAATATACTCTGGTGCGCTACTTAAATACTGACACCCTGGTGTGCAACGTTTCTCTCAAATATGGTGCATCATGGTAGGTTTATTTTAAAAATATATATATAATCCAGTGTGCTACTTAAATACAGACACACTAGTGCATCTAATAATCAAGCGCACAGTAACATGGTTAAATTAAAAAATATATATAGGACTTAAAATTCATTTTTACCCTTTTAAGTGTTGTAGAGTGCTCAAGTACCAGTGCAATTTTTTCCTCTCTAAAGCGCCCTGTCGTCGGTGCTTCCCTTGCTTGCCTTCCTTCCATCTGTTTCTCAGTGCATGGCTTTTGAATTTTTCCAATTGGTAGGCAAATTTGGTTTTTTTTACTACGTGGAAACCATGCCTCCCTGACAATGAAATCTCCAGGTAATGTCTTTATTTCTTTACAACTTAAACTTTTAGTGGAATAAAATGAAAAATTCAATTAAATTTCCACTATTTAAAAAAAAAAAATTGTGCAGTGCGTTCGATTTATTCGGCTCGCACCACGGACGGTACACCCTGAAAATTTACAGGGTGCACTGAAACACATTTACCCAATTTTTTCGGCGGTGTGTTTGTAAACGCTACACATCGATTGTTATGTAATCATTAATGCACCGGGGCATAATTACACCGACGTGCCACTTAAAATAATATAGCTGATTTTTCATGGTGCGTTGAAATAACGTTAACACACTGGGCTATTATGTTAAATGACGCATCACATAAATCAGATAAATTGTTTTATGTTGTGTGTTGGTAAACTTACGCACCAGGGCGTTAAGGACTACCCAACGCACCGCCATAAAAAAATAGAGCCTAAATGCCAAAGTACCGTGATTATCAATTTTTTTAAAAATGTTTTTGGGGTGTGTCATCTTTCCTGTAATGCATCGATGCATATTGGTAAAGGATATGCACCACAGTAACAATTTTTTTTAAAATGATTTTACGATGCTTTAGGATTTTAAGGTTTTATCATTTTAGGCGGTGCGTCTGTTAACCTTAACGCACTAGTGCGGTAAGTTTATACAACGCATCACATAAAATAATATAAAAAAAAATTATATGGTGCATTATGTTACATGTGCGCACCAGAGACGGTGTGCTTGACTATTTTTTTTAGCGCACCGGTAATGAAATTTACTTATTTTTTGAAGAAAGCTAATTTTCCGTATTTATAAATAAATTTCTCGTTTACTAATTCTTTTTTATGTTTTACGTATGAGGATGATGTATTTTATATGTTAATCATGCAGAGACGTCAACGAAGAGAGCAGCAGCAGCAGAGGGTTGACCTGTACAATGTTGTAGGGATTGGGAGGTGAGGGAGAGGGAGAGAGATTTGGACCCTCTCCCTATTACTGCAGTGAACCAAGTCCTCTTGAGAAATGTAGGTCTTCTTAAGTAATATGAGTAGGATACATACCTGAAGGGGCACTTCGGGTTCTTGGTGCAGTTGATCCATCGATGGGATGTCCATCTACAGGCTTTCCGCGTCGGTCCTAATCAGTGGTACCAACCCACTGAGGAGGATATACACTTTATCACTAGGCTATCTAGGAGAGGGGAGGATTTTCCCCAGTTCCTTGATGTCCCAGTTGATGTTGCAGCAGAGAGTCAACTCATGTATTCTCAAATATATATTGTGGTTGATGTACTTTCTCCAACTAATTTTCAGGTGTCTATTGGATAGCTACGGATCACTTATCTTGATGTAGACGAGGTTAGGTGCCTCTCACTATTAGTGACGACTATTGCACACTTTATCAGTAATAGACAGTGCATTAGTTGTGCTCTTTTGTATTATGTTGATTCTTTGGTACAAAGGCCATGATGTATTAGATAGTCTGCCATTTTTGTGCGGCATCTTTGTATAACTCTATATAGATGTCATGCTATATTACATGGGAGGAAGAACTTCCTTTTGCTTCAAATTTGTTTTTTTTTATTTTTTGAGAGGTTTTTGGAGATGAGTCCTACTTTTTCCCCTCATCCTTCTAGGTTGATGACTCAGGTGCAGATGCACATGTGGCACAAGAGGATGCCCAAGAGGGGTCAGCTGGAGTTTTCGACCAGGATTTCCACTGACACACTAGAGCGACTAGCCAGTGAGGCCGATCACATGTTTGTGATGGTGTCATGTCTTTACGTGGAGTTGGATTGGCGAAGATGTCTGAACATCCTCTTCACAGTGGATTTTAGAGGTAATATTAGTGTTTTGTTTAAATTAATCTAGTTTCATTTTATTGTCTTACTTAATTAGAATAAAATTAATTCTAACATGCTCTTTAACTTGTTTTATTAAATTTTTTAATGAAATTGTTTAATTATTGTTGTGTACTATATATTTTGCAAATATTGTCACATTCGTTGGGGACGTTCCTCCTCCCCAACCAGATGAGGATTAGGAGATTCCCAAAGCCGCAGTGAGTCAGCGTCCTCGAGTGTAGATACCCGGCGGCATGTGTCGTAGGCTGGATACTAGATTCAGGTTGGAGTCGGGCAACCAACTCTCTGCACTTTTGGTTGAGGTGGGAATTTTCCCTATGCTGATGTGAGACATCAGGGAAGATCATATGCTCTTGGAGCTTTAGAGGGAGATATTGCACGATATGATGCCTCTTATGCATCATATGGTCAAAGCTACTAGGCTACTAAAAATGAGGAGGGTTGTTTATGATACATTCCTCCAATACCCATTTGTCCAGTACCCCATCGACTGATGAGGGTGGTTGTGATCCTTCTCCACATCCACCTCCTCCTCCTCCACCTCACCTAGATGAGCAGGCAATGCATATTCCTCCATTGTTTGATCTTCCACTTATTCCTGACCATCCATCATCTTCTACTATAGACCATGCCTCCACTATTGTTGTAGATATGATTATCACATCGATTGGACCATATATGTTATGGGAGTTATTTGATTTGTTCATTATGTGTGTGTGTGTGTGTGTGTGTGTGTGTGTGTGTGTGTGTGTGTGTGTGTGTGTGTGTGGTGCATTTTTTTTGTTCATGTTGATGTACTTAATTTATATGTTTATTTTGATGTGTATATTGTTATTTCATGTTAGATATATTTGTTAAATGTGCTTGATAGATGTGTATGTTATAACAATGTTCATTAGATGTGCACTTTTCATGTTGATCATGATGATGTACTTAATTAATTTATATGTTGATGTTGATGTGTACATTGTTAGGTCATGTTAGATATGTTTGTTAAATGTGCTTGATAGATGTGCATGTTAAACGATGCTTGTTAGATGTGTGTGATGATGATGTTAGACAATTCTTATGTTTTGTTATATGTGATCACAATGATTATGCCATGTTAGATTATTATATTTGTTATGTACTTCATTCTTGAATTTTTTGGGCCATGTATCCTCTATATGCTTCATGTCTATTGAATCTATTGGGATTTTCATAAGTCTCGACTCACTTATGTGTGAGGCATGCCATATTCCCTGCAACATAGTTAATTATTTGCAACGAAAGAGCCTCCAAATCCTTGGGATTATAGGCATGTGCCTCAATATATTATGAGGAGGACCAAGTGATTTACCCTTTTTATTTGATTTATGGTACCTTTCATGCCCACATTTCGGACATATCTCTTTATCTACATATTCTCCTCTATGTAGAATACAACCATTCAGACATGCATGATATGATATGTACTCAACACCCAACATTTATAACATATTCTTTGCCTCTTTGCAGCTACGTTGCAAGACATTATCACTCAAAAGAAACTTATCTTTGAATAACCTGCAGTTAGTGGGAAATAGAAATGTACAATGTCATTTAACATTCATAAAATCGACTGTTTTTAATGTTGATTGTGTGACACAATTTCTCAAAATATTATAAGGGACTTGATGATCAATTACCTTAATATTTCCCAGAAACATGTGTTTGACATGCCAAACTTTACTTTTAAGTTGTACAGTAACATTGTTGTCCCTAGAAGGATAGACTTTGACCAACTAGGTTCAAAGAGAGGGGTGGTGGAAGCAGATTTCAGGCTTTTGAAAAAGGTATCAATGATATGAGCATCATCCCCTAGATCATCATTCTGGAATTCATCTAACAAAATTGTCTCCATGAGAGTCGTATCTCGTAAATAATCATCCATACCAACCTCTATTTGATTGACTCCATTTCCAACTTGTGAAGAACTACTATTGTTGTAGTCATTCCTAATTGGTGAGTCTTGACGTAGTGGGAATTGAATAGGTGTTTGATTCAACCATTCTTGGTATGCTTCCTCTCTAATTTGTGCTCTTATTGCAGCCTTCTCTCGATTTGACTTTGTAGTGGGGTGCAACGAAAGATGATAGGTAGGTCGCTCATCATCAGAATCCTAATTTCAAAAATATTGAGCATTAGTACACCGATGATATTAGTAAGCACAATGAAATTGGTTTGTTCAAATTACATTATATAAAAAAATTATTACCATCGATGACCAAGGATTGTGTCTAGAAGATGGCATGTTACAATTGGCAGGGTAAAGTGGTTGTCCATTTTCATCTACCAACAGCTTGCGGTATGTTGCTCCTGATAAGAGCTTCTAACATTTTTGAACTGGTGGAATATTTTTTGCATTTGAACTTGATTATGAATCAGGATCCTGAAAATTTGGATACATTTGTATTCAGATTGACATGGATAAAAAAAAAAAATTCAATTAGATAATCAAAATATAAATAAAATATGAAAGTACTAGAGATGGAAAGGGACAAATCCGCTATGGAATTTGTGAAATATGGAATGGGATGGAATTTCAAGAATTGGCCATTTGATATTATAAGTTTTTCTCCCTGCATTTGAGCAAAATCAACAATATTTTTTTAAGAATAAGGCAACTTTAAGCGAAAAATGTATACTATGAAGTACTGCAAATCATGTGGATGCATCCTAAAAGATAATTGAAGATGAATATACTATTTTATGTGCAAATAAAATTCATATGACCTTTAAAGCATAACAATGTGCTTATTTAAACAAAACGCAATGGTGTGTCTATAACAATATAAAGCATCAGGGTGTTTAATTATTAACTGCACTGGTTCTCAAGATTTGAAACAAATAGAAAAAAAATATATGATATCGGTGCTCCAAAAAAATCTAGCACACAGGTGTTGTGTCTAACCAAGCACACCGGTGCATTATATTAATAAACGCACCAGTGTTTCGAAAAAAGTTGTGTGTGTGTGTGTGTGTGTGTGTGTGTGTGTGTGTGTGTGTGCGACTTTGTTTTTTTGCAATTGAAAAATGAAAGGGAATTTATTTTTCGAAAAACTAATTTCATAAAGTCCTTTAAATAGTAAGAAGTTATTCATTGTTTCATTATTTTGCCCAAATTTGCAAGGGAGATATTTGCAAGAGAGACATACTGGGGAGCATTGTGGAGTAGCAGAATACTTTGGAACAACATAATTATTCAGAATATCATAATTTGAAGGGGATGGTGATTCACTCAAAACCCTTTTGGAGCAATAAAATTATTCAGAAAATCAGAATTTGAAGGGTTTTGTGATTCACTCAAAACTCTACATACTAAAAAAATTTAAATTTCACTGTTGATTTTAATAATAAAAAAAATTACAATTTATATCCCTATTTAGACTTAATTAAAATTCAAAAAAAACTAAAAGAAAAAAAATCATACTTACCTTAATCCCTTACTTCTTCTTACTTATGTGACTGTAAAATTTCACCTTAGGGTTTAACTCCCTCTATCACTTCACAATTAGGGATTTTCATTTTAGGCATTTTAGATTCAATGGCTTTGTGTTTCTATATATAAGGTGTTTGGCATGTGATGCAAGAGAACCACTTATTGCATCGGATTCAAACCCTCTTGGCCTTGTCACGTTTTTTTTAAATGATTTATGGTTATCGATGTGTCGATTTTACTATAATGCACCTGATACAGGTGGATATCGGTGGCCACCCACCTCTTCCAACTAGCTCAAAATAGTTTTCTAGCAATTTTGGCAATTTACTATTTTTCGCAGTTTTAACTTCTGGGGCCATTTTGAGGGCCTAAATGAAGGTTTTTCGGGATCAAACTACTACATGATATCCAAAGGAAATATTGATCCCCCAAAATGAATCTCCTTGATGATACCTTTCTAATGGGCTATCATACGCCTAAAACGGAGATCGTATGCAAACGTTACGACCCCGGGAAGTTGATGTACTAACTTACCCAAACAGGGCCCATATGACTTTTGGCACTCCATCTCCTAGGGTTAGGTTTTTGGATGTATAGGGTTTTGGGAATTTTTGTTTATTGTAAATATCCCTTCATAGCCTCATTGTAATGATCTTCTTGTGAATGAGTGCAACCGTCACATCTCTTCTCAGAGATAAGCCGCCACCAATCCAGCAAGCTTGTTTCCGCTGCATTTTACAGTTTCAGTTTATTTCCTTATTGAATAGAAAACCAGTTTTACTGTATCTCTGTTATTTTCTGTTAAGCACCTATTAATAATCTTTATTCATTTTGTTACACTCATAAAATCTGAATCAGTGGTATCAGAGCGATCTGTTCCTTGTCGTCTTAATGCATGTCCCCAACGAGGTCAGAGTACAAAGAGTTGGGTCTCAAGCTTGTTTCTCTTGAGGACAAAATCTCTCGCACGCCCAAGTGACCTCTCATGGTAGGAGAAAATAAAGATGACAGGAAGGGAGATCCTTTCAAACTATTGATTGAGGAATCCCTCATGCAACAAAGGAACGAGATGATGAATAGTTTCGCGCAAATCCTTCAGCGGCTACCAACATGCAACGCATGTTCTTCGAGTGGAGGTGTCGCCCCCTTCAAGGTACAAATAAACTTCGATATTCTTATATTTGAAGGTCATATAGATGCAGATGTTGTAGACAAGTGGTTGAATCTACTAGAAGGG
>SNQJ01S0026245.1:154289-179696 GCA_010110895.2 Picea sitchensis | reverse complement strand
CGTAGCTGTAGCAATCAATTTTCCTGAACCTTCTTTTCTTATATCGCACTTTTGTGAATCAAAAGTAAATTTATAACCTTGGCCACACATTTGAATCACACTTAGAAGATTATGTTTCATATCTTCTACTAGTAGAACATTTTCTGCCTTGGAATTCTTGTTCCCAATTTTGATTGTGCCTTTTCCAATGATTTTATCTAAATCATCATTTCCGAAGGAGACTGATCCATCTATTTCCTTTCGTAATGTAAGAAACCTGTCTTTATCACATGTCATGTGTTTTGAAAAACCACTATCAAAATACCAACCATGTTTATTATGCTTAACTTATAGAGCGAGTATGCATTCTTCATTGCTATATTGATCCTGCTTTCTTATCCATGTCCTTTTCTGAGGTTCCTGTCTGTGACTGTTGTTATTTTGTTGTGGTTCTATAGGAGGGACTGTCATTTTGCAATATTTGGCCATGTATCCAAAATTGTTACATTTGTAAAATTCCACTTCAGTGCTCAAATATCCAAACTTGTTGTAACTTCTTCTCTATGTTTCACTAGTCCTTCTTGGATAACCCCTTTTTGTATGACTTTCAAAGTTGTTTGTGTTCATGTTGTTAGCTCTGCAATTCACAACATTATGTCCAAAATTATTACATGCATAACATAAACCAAAAAGGATAGTTTGGTACCTGGGAGTTGAAGATCTTCTGAAAGGAGGTACTCTTATAAATTCGTCTTCTTCCTGAGGCCTATCTATCGGTTGTTGATTCTGAAATCTAAATCTTCTCGGTGGAGGAATGTCCCTATAATCTTACTTGTAGATCTTCCTATCCCCCTTGATTGTTTATGCATAGATTTTTGGATATGTTTCTTGCTCTGTTGTTTTGGAGCTTGATCATTTTTCTGTCTGATTGTATCCAAGTCCGGACTTGTCATGATGAGATTTTTTATTGTTGATAATGTCATCCAAAACTTTTGAGTTGTTCTACATATTTTTCTTTTGAAGATCCTTTCTTAATGTGACAATCTCTGCTTCCAAATTTCCATTGATCTTGTCTTTTTATTCTTGTTGTTCTTTGAGTGCTTCTTCAATTCTTTTATCTTCTTCTATTTAAACCTTCAAATTTGTGATAATTTTTTCTAGTTCTCGAGTGTCTTCTTTCGTGTCTAGTTCTGCTTGTAGTTTCTTGTTTTTCTTCTTTTCTCTTATGATAACTTCTATGGCACACATTAATTCCTCTCGGTAGTCAACTTCTGCCTCTTCAATTTCTTCTTCAACTTCTTCATATACTTCTTCGGCTTCTTCATATTTTTCTTCGGAGTCTTCTTTATCAGAGTCTTCTACTACCATGAATAGAACTCTTTCTTTCTCACTGTCACTGACTTCATATTCATATGATGATGAGATGTCTTCTTTGGTGCATAATCTTTTCTTGAAAAATTTATTTGTGGTTCTTTTGCCTTTATATGTTTGTTTTCCTTTTGAGTAACCTTCATCAATTCTCTTTTTCTTATAAGGACATTTGTTAGCAAAATGACCAATACCATCACAATTAAAACAAATTAAAGGAAGCTTACCTCTATACCTACCGTCAGTTCCCTTGTTCAGTCTTTTGACAAAGTTGACCACTTCTTCATCATCTTTCAAGACATCACTATTGTTGCTATGTTCTTCTTTTTTCCTTCCCTTTTTCTTTGACTTTTTGGATGCTTTGAAGGCTACTTCTTTTATATCTGGATTTTCTTGTTCAGTTCTCATTTCATATGCTATGAAGATTCCATGTAATTCCTCCATTCTTATTGATTTTAAATCTGATCTTTCTTCTAGAGATCATATCTTAGGGTCAAATCTCATTGAAAGAGATCTTAGTACTTTTTGAACAATTACAGATTCTTTGATTTCTTCTCCCAATCCTATGATTGCAATTATTGTTTCATCAACTCATAAAAAGTAAGCTGAAATATTCTCATTTTCCTTCATCTTAAGTTGTTCGAACTGACCTATGTAAGTTTGAATCTTTGTTGCTTTGACTTTTGAATCTCCTTTATAAATATTTTGAAGTGTGTCCCAAATCTCTTTAGTGGATTTACAATGTGCAAATTTGGTGAATATCGTTTCACTAAGACCATTCAGAAGTGCATTTTTTTCGTTGGAATTATTCTGACCTAGTTTCACTTCTTTGTCATTTGTTGGTGGAACTGTTGGTGTTGTGTATCCATCTACAATTGATTGCCAAATTTCAAATCCCTGTGCATGTATATATGTTTTCATCCTTATGCTCCAAAATCCATACTTTTGTCCATTGAACTATGGTATTCCATTTTTATACAAGTTGTTGCTCTCCATGATCTACCTTTTAGTGGTTAAATTGATTTCTGAAGGAACTTGTTTTGATACCAATTGTTGGATTATTGAGTGGGGGGGTGAATCAGTAATAGAGAAATTTCATCTTTTTTAACCATATAATCCAAGTGTTATATCAATGTAGCATTATCATCTAATAACTACAGAGTAAATAAGCAACAAACAAATGAACAATCATACACATACACAGTACACCAATGTTTTACGTGGAAACCCAAAGAGAGAGAAAACCACAAAATTTTGTTTCTTATATGTCTTGAAGAATTACATTCATTGGAAGCACCAACTTCCTTTGTTTTCCAACTGCAACTGGAAGGAGGCTCCAAACCCCTTGTTTCTCAGGCTAAAACCTGAAGGAAGCTCCAACTCCCCTATTCTCTGGCTACAACCAGAAGGAGGCTACAACCCCCTATGTTCTCTAGCTACAACCAGAAGGTGGCTACAACCACATGTCCTTGCCCCGTCCAACCACCCTGAAGAAGAAGTAGAATGATGGAACCACTGTCACACTATCATTGTGAGATGTACCATTGTAAACCTATACCAATAAACCTGAACCATGCATCAACCTGTACATCAACCTGTAATCAACATGTACCATAAACAAGTGCATCAACCAAGCACCAACCTGTACCAAACAACCTGTAATCAACTTGTACCATAAAAAAGTGCATCCAACCATGTACCAAGTATGTACCAATCATGTGTCAACTACTCATCAATTATGACTCATCAATATGTACCAACATCATCAACTACACACCTCATGTATGTGACAACTCATCAACTACTTATCTCAACCATGTACCCAACATGTACCTTAACCAAAAGCCCTCATCAATTTCATCATCAAAATATGATTTGTACCTCTGTAATAGACCTAGTGTATATGATCACATACCTGCAAACCTTCCTTAACTTTCACAACAAGAGACTAGCATTTTCATCAAACTTTTCTTTAGTCTCACATGACTAGTTTGGGATTATTCAACAAGCCTAACTTGAAATAATCATAACTATGTACCTATAAAGAATAAAGATATGAAAGTAGTACACAATTTTATTTAGTTTTTTTTATGCAATTACTCCAAGTGTCACTACTTGGAACCTCTCAGAAAAGGAGTTATAGCAAAAATGGCATACCTTGTTGAATTCTGGCTTATTCTAGATAGAGACCTTGTAGAGCGTGCCCCACATAGAATATTTTTTGAATGGATATGAAAATGTTACACAACATACTATAGACTGTAATATAAGCAACACATTTTTTCTTACTTAATTTGGATCTGTTATGAATAATTTATGACGTTTTCACCCGAAACACATGTTTTAGATTAGTTTCAGGACTAGCCACAAACCCTATTTTCCACGAAGTATAACTCCAAACATACAATGAACCACAAGATGAATTATTTACCATAGATACTTGGATATGTTTCCTCAATGGAATATCAATTTCACAGTCTGAATCATTCTAGAAAACAATTTATTGCAAAAATGGTGAGATGACCTGTAAATAACATACCTTAGAAAGCATCATCAAAAGAATTTATCCTCCCTTGAATTTTGGCCTTCTTTTCTTCACCTTCCCTCTAAAGTTCGGCTTATATATCCTTTGGTTACCTCAGTCACCTGTAAATATTCAATATGATCAAGTGTGATGTCAAATGAGAGAGCCTTGCCTCTTATTTATACTCTCCAAATAGCATCTTCTAGGTAACTTAACCCATTTCTAGGTCACTTAACCCATTTATAGGTCACTTAACCTATTTTCCTCATTTTTAGGGTTAACCACTTTCCATAGTTAGAAAGTTCTCCATTACTTTATCATTTAAATATTCCTCCTTGACTTTGTCACCTCACTTTATCATTTAGGTAATCTTCTTTGATTTTGTCACTTCACTTTATTATTTAAATAATCCTTCTTGACTTTGTCACTTTACTTTATCATTTAAATAATAATTTCTTCTTTGCAAGATCTTTGACTTATTTGACCTTTTGGGGCTTCAAACCAACATATGAGGGTCCTCCAACTTCGTTGACCTTTGGGGCTTCAAAACCAACATATGAGGGTCCTCCACCTCCATAAGGCCATAACTCTCAAAACCATGAGGAGTTGACCGATGTTCCACATACCACCGTAAAATGGCATGACATGTACTATCCATATATAGAATAGTATTTCCTTCAAATATATTAAAAATCATACCATTATAGCATGAAACAACCGGTCCATTACCCAAACCTTGTGTCGAATTCACTACCTAACTTTCTTCATGGTTGACATCAATGACAACCAACCTTAATCAACATCCTCCCTCAAGAAGGATAATGAAAAATATTTTCTATAAAAGAGAAGGTTGCTAGTAGTTTGATATAAACAGTTTGACAAGAAGAATATGTTTGGATTGTCACTGTTGGGCTCTTGATTTATAACATTTTCATCAGTTCTTGGAATATATTGCTTACTCTCCCCGAAGACTCTTGTTTAGCAAATGGCATTCTTTTTGTGTTATTCATATTCTGTTATACATATATGTTTTGTTGTATACATAAATCATGAAGTACTTCCAAAACCACAAATTAATAATTCAACCATAAATGCATTAATAATCCTCTCGCAGGAGAGTAGTTGAACTTTGCAAGAATGCATGGTGTTGGCTTGTAGTGGATAATACTTATGATTATTTTATATGGGTTGAAACATACTTGTGTAGAGGCCCAACACATTATCAATGTATTCTTTTTTTCTAAAGCCTATGGTATGATAAGGACTGATATATAGCATATCCCCAAGTCGAGCCTTGAGCACAAGATAATATCCTGTGGCTTCAATCAACTATTGACAAAGCTTGCTCAGATTCACTGGAGCTTGGCCTTGAAATGGGTGAAGGAAAGCGGTTTAAAAACAAAGATATAATTTGGATACACTATCACCTCTTGGTGCAAATGTTGTAAAGGGCGGAAAAGGAGCAATTTATCTCTGGAGAAAAGTTACCAATCGGTGCTTCATGATGTTGAAGTTGTTAAATGGTTTGCAAAAATACATAGGGTTATTGCTATCCTAGAGTGCTAGTGGAGAACCAGCATGTTTGTGTTTCATTTGGGAATGCTTTCCCACTTTCCGTAGAAAGATCTCAGCAATATTATTCAAGATGTAACGCAAATTATTAAGGTCATCATTTACTTCGGGCCAAGATAAGGCGTACCAAGATAAGTTTGACTCTCAACAAGCTAAACAGAGTACTCTACGATTTGAGGAAGAATCTCTACAACTGGACCTTTCCTTGACATAATAGTTGGCACCCTCTGCCACTTCATAAATCCATGCATATGTAACACAATCATAAATCCGTGCATGTGTAAAGCAGGGGGGAAACTATTTGTTTGAGAACTCAATAGCCGGCATCAAGCATTCCGGAAATTGCATGTATTAACGGAACCATTGTAAAACGTGTCTCATCCTCCATGATCTCTCTCAAACCATTTTGTAACTTTTGGCGCGAAAGCCATACATTGTAAAGGACCAAACGCTCTAAAAAGGGTTGTTATGCTCTCGAAAAGGGGAGGATGACGAAAGCATAGATTAGAGAGGAATGGAAGTCTCGGCTAATCGGTATTGTTCTCATCTTCAACAAAATAGTTAAGAGTTGTTCCATTAATTTACTCGATATTGCCAGCTTGTTGTTAGTTATATTCAATATGCATTGAGTGAGATAGTCTCTGCTGAAAAGAAGCGCGCCCCTTCGATGGAAACAGAGCTGTGTAGATTGTACTTTACAATGTACATTCATCTTCTCATTGATTTCATAGAACATAAATAGCATTTGTACTTACAACATAGGGTTTAACATTTCAAGCTTCAAGTTTAGATGTTACATTTTCAGCCATTGATTAACAGAATAGAGAAGTTTCCTTTGATTACAGTGGAGGGTTTCATTGCATTATAAAATAGAGGGTTGTTGAGTTGTGTGGAGTAATGGGCAGCGTAATCTTTTAATTGTTTCAACAATGTGCAGACTTACATGCATATACGCAGCGTTGTTATGAAGTTAGTATAGTTTTCAATACGAAAGTAGTGCGTAATCCAGTGAAAATCGCACATCGAAAAGTGCCAACAAAGTGGAAGTACGCAGCTTCTTTCTGCAAGCTTCTTTTAGCAGTTCAGAGACTAGTGTGGCATCCTTTAAACCCCTCTTCAGCCCTACATTTCATGTGATGGTTCCTCTAAGTCTACCTCCCAGGTTGACAATTAAATGTTGATTCATATGGTATATATGCAGCTCTATTACTTCATTGCCACGGGAGGTACTGAAAGGATTGAGAGGTCCAAGCCGCTAAGTAGATTTGATTTCTGGAAGTATTTCTCTAGAAGTAAAGAGTGCTTTCAAACTCATTAGTGTGCAAGTGGTTCATTTCAGCAACAGCTAGATTACATTCAGTAACAAAGGGGTTTTCATTTTAGTAGATTTTATTCAACAAAAACAGAGTCTTGATTTCAAAGAAATAGATTTGATTCAGCGGTTGAGTTCATTAGTATAAGAGAGTGTGCATTTGATTCAAGAGGAAGAAAATTTCCATTCAGGAAGAGTGCATTTCATTTTTCAAGCTAGTGTGGGTTTCAAAATTATTATCAGTTGATGTGACTTTCAAAGTTTCTGCAAGTCCCAAACGCCAACAAAAACAAAAATCACAAAATTTCGACTAATGGATTCAAGATTGTTCGAACTCAAGAAGAGATTGTTGCGGTGAACTTTCGCATCTTGCGTGAACTTCAGTAGACCGCAACAAGAGATGGAGGGAGAAATTAGTTGATCCAGTGGTTCTTTTTGAGCACCTATGCCAACCTACAGAGAATACTGAGCAGTTAGGAGTTCTAGTAGCAAAAGAACATGGTATGTATCATCATATTGAACATTGGTTACAATCTGTTCTACAGCCTTCAGACGCTCTTCTTCTTCAGCAAATCTTTGAAATCAAGCAACCGGTGTTGCTTGATCAACATGCCTTGGTAATTATACATCTATATCTTCTCTCATCAAAGGGCATGAATTCATTATTGATTCTCTGCTAAGATGGTGGCTACATTGGTTATTTTCCTGTACTTAAAGAAATGTCTATTTTTCTTTAAGTAGGTAGGTAGGATAGTGAATAAAAGATAGCACCTTTGAATAGTTTTTATTTCTCGCAAACAAAAGGGACATCACCAACATTTATTCTCACATAGGTAGATCTCAAAAAAAAGGGAAGTATTCGATGAAGACTTGCAGCTCTTGGTACCATGGACGCTTCATTAGTTTGCGCTTGAAGAATGCTCATTCTTCGCTTTTCATAAACATCTAGCACAGAGGACAGCCTATCAGACTCATAACAGCATGAGTTTTGAAGCAAGACAAGAACATAATTTTTGTTCTAAATGTCCCTCATCTCACAATACTTTACATTATACGCCAGAACCTCGACAACATGCCAACAGCTCAACTGTCTGAAAATGCACCAATAATTTACAGGTATGAATTCTTCTTTGAATTTATTTATACCATTAAATTTAAGGAAATTTTATTATAGATTATACTTTGTACGTTTGCTAAATCCATATCCTTCCACCTTCAAAGCATCATCATCCAATCATATCCATTTTCCTTCCTCTCAGCTTAGCCATTATCATCTCAAGACTTTGTCCCCTATATTCATAAGCCCCTATCCTGCTTTTCCATCTAAACCATAGTCCTGCACCAATGAAGAGAAGAAGAAACCATGAGCCAAATTATGTGTCTATGTTGAAGAGATTTCCTGAGTCAATGCGTGCCAAGAGAAAATTACAGGCACTTGGTATTAATTCTTTTAATTAAATATCACTATTAGCATATCTTTTGGAATTACACAGAGTTTTTTTAGTTGTCACATGCAACTATGTGGCTCATCAATATGGTAGATGTCAAATGATGCGTCAATAGCGTAGTTTTTAAAGGGAGGAGTGTCCTCGATGTTGTCTTGATCAATGGGGAAGATCTTACACCATACGGAGAAGCGTTTCAAAGAAAAGGGATAATGAATGTGCTCAGGCGGTTTGGCACACTAGAGAGGTCAAGATTAGATGAATGTGATTAGATATCACATCTGCGACCATGAAACGTGTTGCATTAAGGGTGCTCTAACAACTTTCATAGGCTTGCATTTGGCCAAAGAATTGAAAGTGATTAAAAAGGAGGGTTTCTGCAGCTGGAGTCATTCAAATGGAAGTAACTCTGCAGACACCATTCCATGTCTAATTTCAAAAGTACTATGAAAGGAGTAATTCTTCTGCAAGTAAGATCACTTTGGGAATTGAAAATGAATTGAAGAGCGTTTTCCGAATAAGGAGATTCCACCATGACCGAAGCCATTTAGTAGCTGGAAACTTCAAATGCGGTTAGATGGTTTCAATTGTTCTGCGGAATCTCCCAATAAGATGCTTTCAAAGTCAAGGTCAAAACCCGGGCCATCGCTCAATGTTCAGACGGCCTCTTTAAGTCAATCGCGCTGTGATTCTTTTGCCCACTTCCTGGCTTCATAAGATTCCCCAAAAGGCATCGAATAACAGCCTGCATTCTATAAAGCGGTATAATCTTTCAATTGCGGCACTCGAACAAATATTGCGTATGTTTTACAGAGAATAGGCGCTTCCTTATTCAATGCATGCAGACGACGGAACCCTGGTTAGACAAAGGACTCAAAAGTCTCTATCCGCTGAAGATTCCTCCATGTACATCTGAAAAGCATATAGCCGCGGTTATCGCTTCGTTGGCATTGGGACTCCATTTTACATTGGATGAAGACAAATTTGAAACTGGACGAAGGCCATAGTTATTTACAATCAAACTGGACGAAGGCCACAGTTATTTACAATCAAATGGAGGCAAAAGGTCAGCTGAAATTTTACAAGTGCATCAACTCAAACACCATCAGAGTTGCTATCAACTAAACGTCCTGTGGATGGACGAAAGGAGATATCAGTTCAAACAACCTTATATCCCGCAGCCTCAGGGGGCACCCTTTTTCAGTTGTTGTGATAAACATTGGTGCAACAAATTTTACTAATTCTTGCACAGGCAGTTTGAGTACCTCACAAGACATACACTCTTTTCTACAAAAAAAACCTTTAAAACTTGCAGCGAATATTGTTCTTGGCAAGCTTCTTGTAAATACGCTTTGAAATCTTCCTCGAATGGTATGTTTGCATGAGTAATACGCAAAAGACTCCTCAAAGGGGAGATGTTGGCTCGCCGACATAACACTTTTTGAACCCTCTACATTCACTTCTACACCCTTTATTTCACTCTCTCACCTTATAAACACATTTATATTTTCACTCATACAACTAAATACCCAAAAAGTCTAGTAACGTATGGTCATCTCTAATTTCCTTTTATTGTAATGATTAAATACAATTTTTAGAGGGTTCGTGACTTATTGTATTAGAAATGTAGTATTCTTTGATTTCTCGTGGACATATACTAAGAGGACTCTCCATAATTCAGAACATTCTAGCTCACTCAGACGGAGTCTCATCTCATCTCACTGAACCATATGATGACTCATACAATCTTCATCTCCGGATTTGATACATTTTATTGCAGATTCTTGGATTCTTTCATGATTGGGTTGCTAAGGTTTTTCATACTTATGAAGTCTTCTTATGGATTCTTGCAAAACCTTACTCATAAGCTGTGGCATTCTTTTGATATCATTGCAACACTACTACAAGAAAAATGCATCCATTTTGCTATCAATACTACCTTCAAAACATCAGGCACTTCAAAATGCAGTACAAGATACTAAATAGAGTTGTTCCAAATCTTATTAATGGAATCACTCATTGTAACAATGGAATAACAGTTTATAGAAATCAAGATAATGATGAAGGATTTGTGAATTGGTTAAGCTATTTTTTTTCCTGAGTTCTGGACATCGCCATCAAGAGTTTAAACTCCGAGCCATTCCCCGTATATCAGTCTCTTTAACATATCGTTGATACTAAACGAACTTACTACATTCGTGCACCATCTCAAGACCCAACTAAGATATCAATCCAGCTAAATCTCTACCTAGCTCTTAGAAGGTTTCCAAAGCGTTTTGATAAGGAAATTGATAATATCAAAGCATATGCTCGGAGTGCAGGGGTTCTTCTCAGCGGTTCCTACTAATCAAGATGGACAGCTCTTGGGACTATTAACATTCTATCACCATGCCAATGTTAAAGAGGTGAATTCGTTTACATGAGGACATGCAGTAATGGGCATGGGGGATGTTGGCCTCGATTTATAACATTTTCTGTCGGTTCTGAATATATTGTTTACCTCCGAAGTCTTTTGTTAAGCAAATGGATTTCTTTCTGTGCTATTCATATTTCGTTACACATATATGTTCCATTATATATAGAAATCATGAAGTACTTCCAAAGCCACAAATGAGCAAAGAATTCAACCATAAATGCAATAATAATCCTCTCAAGGAGAATAGTCAACTTTGCAAGAATGCAGTGGTGTTGGCTTAGTACTATTAATACTTATGATTATTTTATATGGATTGAAACATACTTGTGTAGAGGCTCCACTCATTATCAATGTATTCTCTTTTTCTAAAGCTATGGTATGAGCTGTATCAGCGAATTAGATATATAGTATATCCTTCTGAAGTCGAGAGCCTTGGAGCACAAGATAATATCCCAATATGTGCTTCAACCATTGGACAAAAGCTTGCTCCGTATTCACTAGAACTTGGCCCTGAATGGGTGAAGGAAAGGGTTTAAAACAAAGATATAATTTGGATGCACTATCACCTCTTTTGTGCAAATGCTGTAAAGGGGAAGACAAGGAGTAATTTATATCTGGAGCAAAGTTACCAACCCTGCGCTTCTGATGATGTTAAAGTTGTTAAATGGTTGCAAAAAGACATAAGTTATTGTTATCCCTGGTAGTGCTAGTGGAGGACCGTGGTATGTTTGTGTTTTATTTGGGAATGCTTTCAATTTTCAATGAAATATCTCGGGCAATATTATTCAAGATGTAAATGATACATTAAGGTCATCATTTACTTCATTTTCTGGGGTTATTGGGAAATATGCCAAAATGCCAGCCAAGATAAGTTTGACTCTGAACAAGCTAAACAGAGTACTCTGCGATTTGAGGAGGAATCTCTACAGCTGGACCTTTCCTTGACAGAATAGTTGGCGCCCTCTGCCACTTCATAAATCCATGCATATGTAACACAGTCATAAATCCATGCATGTGTAACACAGGGGGGAAACTGTTTGTTTGAGAACTCAATAGCTGGCATCAAGCATTTGAAATCGTGCATGTATAGCGTGGAACGATTGACTGTGTAAAACGTGTCTCAAAACGTGTCTCATCCTCCGATGATCTCTCAAAACCATTTTGTAACTTCTTGGGTGCAAAGCCATACATTGTAAAGGATCTGAAACATTCTAAAAAGGGTTGTTATGCTCGGGAAAAGGGAGGATAGACGTAGCATAGATTAGGGAGAGAAATGGAAGTCTCGAAGCACTGTATTGTTCTCATCTTCAATAAAATAGTTAAGAGTTGTTCCATTAATTCGATTTCTGATATTGCCAGTTTGATGTTAGTTATATTCAATATGCATTGAGTGAGATAGTTTGTTGACAAAGAAGGCAGGGCCCCCTTCGATGGAAACAGAGCTGTGTAGATTTCATTTACAATAGACATTATCTTTCAGCCGTTTTCTCATTGATTTCATAGAACATAAATAGCATTTGTACTTACAACAGAGGGTTTAACATTTCAAGCTTCAAGTTTAGATGTTATCTTTTCAGCCATTGATTAACAGAAATAGAGAAGTTTCCTTTGATTACAGTAGAGGGTTTCATTGCATTATAAAATAGAGGGTTGATGAGTTGTGTGGAGTAATAAGTAGCAGAATCTTAATTGTTTTCAGTCATCAGTGTGCAGTAGACCTTTTACATGCATATACAGAGCAGTGTTATGAAGTTAGTATAGGTTAGTACAGAGTAGTGCAGAACGAGTGCAAATCAGTATAGAGTAGTGCCGAACAAAGTGGAGTACAGTAGCTTCTTTCAGCAAGTTTCTTTTAGCAGTTCAGAGACTAGTTTGGCATCCCTTAAACCCCCTCTTCAGCCCTGCATTTCCTGTGCTGGTTCCTCTAAGTCTACCTTCCTGGGTTGACAATTAAATGTTGATTCATATGGTATATCTGCATCTCGACAGTCACATATATGGTTAAGATAAAAATTGGAAAAGAATATGTTGTCAAATGATTTTTCTTTTTTTAAACATGAATTTTGTTACAGAAGTATATGTTCAACATTCAAATACAAGCCTAGGATGAAAAAAATTAATGAATATTGAAAGAAAGTCATAAGTTTTGGAAATGGTTAATTGCTATTTCTTTTCAGGTCCAATCCCGTCCATACTTCTATTTTACATAAATTGTTCCTAAATTCCCAATATCATGTTTCATTTTAAATTCATATTATTTCCCCCTAATACATAAGAAAATTCAAAGATTTATTTTGAAGAAAGGAAAATGAATATACTAGTAGTCAATGTAAATAATACATGATATGGCATATGTGATAACATTATTGACAAACATTAAGTATAAATTGAGATATTGGTTGAAGTTTGATGACTAATATGAACATGAATTGCTTTTTCTTAGCATTTATTTTCACTTTCCATCCATTACAAGCCCGTCATCTTTCCCATTTCATTATAATTCATTTGTTCTTAAATAATATCGATTGTATGAGTTATGATATCTGGAAATGTTTCAAAATGGAGAAAAAGGTTTGATTTTAAGTTACTCATCTCTTTTATCCTTGGTTGATTGCATGTTTGATTGTTGATCGATTCAAAGCCACTTCTAAAAATCATGTTAAATGAAAAATGTATTTGATGTTTTACTTGCTATGGTATACGTACTCTGATCTATTCTTCATGTTTAATAGATGATATTTTTTAGTCGAGGTGGGAACATATCTAACAAAAATAACAGGGGAAACAAATCAGGAAATTGGAATAGAGGGCAGCAAGATGTCTTTCCTAGGGGTAGAAACAAGAGACTTATATTATTTGTTCACTTTGATGTTGATTCCGAGGATTTTAATAAACTCCTAAAATTTAGTATTATCAACCTTGCGGGACAAGGATATTTCAATCCTCCTCCAACGCCTATTGATGCAGCCCCACTACTCCCTCGTAGGGCTACATGACCTCCCGGTCAACGGATCTCCAATTCTTGATTAATATGACTCTTTTGAACCTTAATGGTCCCCTTTTGTATCTAAACACATGCCCTTTTAGCTCCTTGGTGTAGGTCTGATAGCACCTACAACCTTCCCTTTCGCTCTCCTATGAAATCTCAAAGTACTAGGCGTTAGCTCTTTTTCTGATAATCCCCCTCTCGATCTGACCTTGGGTGACGACTTCACGTGACCACACGATTACGACCCACCCTCAACGTTTTAAATTCCATGCAAATCCTACCCCCTAAATGCTACGAGATCATCGATCTCACAATCTTGACGATACTTTCTGAACGGACGGTTCAGATCTACACTTTTCAAATCTAAGGACCAGATCGACCCCTTTTCGATCAACGGTCGATATCTCTTTGCGATTCCAAACTTCGGGGTTTTGAAATCTCAAACCCTTCTTTCTTCCTTACTTCAACCTCCCGGAGCTAACGATCTGTGGACACCTATCCTCACAATCAATGGTCCTATCTTCACTTCGGGTGTTTGACTTTTCAACTCAGATCCACGGTCCTGTGGCCCCCTTCTCGATCGACGGTCGAGATCTCCTTTGGGTCTTCAGACTTCTGAGATCTCAAATATCAAACTTCACCCTTCTTCCCAATGCCTTTTATCTGAAGGCTATAATCCACTGACGCGTGTCCACTTAATCTGACAGTTAAGGATTACTTTCGGTCTTTACCTAGAGTACATGGATTTATGCCACATCTCTCTTAAATCCCCCGACTCTGAATCACTTCGAGACTTTACCTGGAGTTCATGGATTCATGCCACTTCTCCCTTAGATCTATCGGTCCAAATTCACTTTGGATATTCAGGTTTCAGCAATCTCAGATCTCAACTAAAACTCCCTACAGTTTACCCAGAGCTCACGATTTGTTGACAAGTGTCCTTATGCAAATCGATGACTCTCGTCTCTTCGGCTATTTGGGCTTTAGGTGTTTCAATGTTTCACCTTTTTCCTTCCTCTATATCTCACGACCCACCGACACATATCCTCCTGGATCTAACGGTCCATATTTTCTCCGGCCCTTCGACTCTCCGCACTTCAGAAATCTCAATTTTCAAACTTGCCTTCTCCTAGACCCACGGTATCTGATGGCTCAGATTCTACCTGGGTGATCTGATGCTTGAAGCTTACCTCGAACAATCTGATGGCTCAAATATTTTCCTGTTGATCGGACAACTGTTATTCTACTTCGGCTCTTTGGCCTTCGGAAATCTCAAATCCTCAACCTTGATAATCTCTCTCTCCCGAATGTGCGAAGCACTAAGGCTCGTGCACTTTACACAGATCAGACGGTTGTTGATCTTTTACATAGCGATCCAACAACCACTGTCGCTCCTCCTCCTAAGCTTCCGATTTCTTCCGACTAGAAGATTTATCATTCTTCAAAGGTTTTGAACCTTTGCTCCTCCTATGAGTCCGACTCTTGGATCTCATCAACACTTTTGAAAAGTGTTATCTCTTCTGAGCTTGATCCTTAAAGGATTCTGAATTCCCACGCACTCCTTGTGTTCTCGGGATTTTGATAACTCATATTGAAGGATTTCTTGAAAAGAAATTCTTTTCACCCACCTGGCATTCCTATGTTTTGATTCTTCGACTCTTGGTCACTTCTTGACATTGTGAACTCCTTGCACCTAGTCTAATTTTCATTGGTTCTCTCTAAACTCCTCTGAGTCGCTCCAAGACTCAATCGACACGCTCCTTTCATTCAAGATGCACACCTTTCATATTTGTTTCATAAGAGAAACAATTGAAACTTATCCAGTTTCGTCACAGACTCATACGATCAACTTCTGGAACGATCATACATGAACGAAAATGAACTAAACCACACACACAGAATATCAAATTCATTCAATCATACATCAAAATGAACACAATCCAAGATTTGGGACAATTATATTTGTTCTATTCATTCATGAAACAAATTACATATATTTCTTCTATTCTACTTTATTTTATTGATCTCTCTGATCTCTATCTCATCATCTCCTAATACTTTTACAATGCAACAACAAACTATCTAAGGACCGACTCCATGAGCTCTCGTCATCCTGTCTGTAACCTATCCTATCAAACTCTTAGAGGTTACCTACTCTGTCCTATTACAATAACTAACAGTTATTTCCAGATAAGAGTCAACACTCTATATGTGCAACCCCTTATAACCCTTCACGACTTTACAAACAAGGCATATTTAAAAATGTTTCTTTCAAAAATATCTCAACAACTCGATTTAATTCTGAGTTAATTTCTGATTTGAAACTCTGTCATGCTGAGATGTTGTTCCTTTGCTTCCACACTTGCATCTTTGACTTTGAAGGCAATGCTCCTGCATCATACTCCTCTGCTTAAAATTTTCATGGACTCTTTTCCATGAGCTCCTGCACTGTCTTTCCATGCTTCAAAATATCAGGTTCTGTGACCCAACTCGCATCTTCCATTGGATGATCTTTCCACTTCACTAAATATTCAGGATATGTCTTCCTCCTGGTCTTCTTTCCATCTCTTTGTTCAATGATTTTCTCCATCTGAGGTTTTTCTGCTATGGAAAATTGTTCTTCCCACTAAACTTCTTTCTGATCATCCGATTCTCCTGCCTCATCTCTCCTGTAAGGATACAGGTCTGCAACATTGAATATTGGTGATATCCCAACATTGTCTGGAAACTCAATTTCATAAGCATTGGCTGTGAATTTTCTGAGAATCCTGCATGGTCCTATCTTATACATCTTCAACTTGTTATGTGTTCCCCTTCGAAACCTCTCTTTTCTCAAATGAGCTAAAACTTCATCTCCAACCTCAACTTGAAATTCTCTCCTCTTCTGATCAACTCTGTTCTTGTATTTATGGTTGTTTTCCTGTAGCTTCTCTCTGTCTCTATCATGGATTTTCTGCATTTTTGTTGCAAAATCCTCTTCTCCAACACTTATGAACTCATCTTGATTCATATCTCTCAATTATGTAATCCCTCTTGGTTGTATACCATACACAATTTCAAATGGACTTTTCCCTGTGCTCTTGTTCACTGAATTTTTGAATGCAAATTATGTTTGTGTCAGAATTTGATCCCATTCATGACCTTGCTCAATGAATAAACTTCTCAACAACTTTCCTAGACTCTTGTTTACTACTTCAGTCTATCCATTTGTCTGAGGGTGATATGTTGAAATAAAGGACAAGTTTGTCCCTAGCCTCTTCCATAGAGTCCTCCAAAAGTGTCCTACAAATTTGGTGTCCATGTCTAAGACTATGCTCCTAGGCAATCAATGTAGTCTCACTACTTCTTTGAAAAACAAATTGGCTATGTGTGTAGCATCGTTTGTCTTCTGGCATGGTATGAAATGTGCCATTTTTGAAAATCTGTCCACCACAACAAATATGGAATCGAACCCTTTCTAAGTTCTAGGCAACACCAATACAAAATCCATACTGATTGCATCCCATGACCTCTCTATAATTGGTAATGGCTGATACAAACCAGTGTTCTATTGTCTTCCTTTTTTATACTGACAAATTCTACATTTGTTCACAAAAATTTTCACTTATTCCCTCATGCTCGACCAATAATATGAATAACTCAGTTGTGCAAATGTCTTATCATGACCAAAATGTCCAGCTAAACCTCCACTATGTTTCTCTTTCAGTAGGTTATCTCTCATTGAGCACTTTGGTATGCATAATTGGCTTGCCTTGAATAATAATTCATCCTGGATCAAATATTTTGTCCATGGGCTTATGTCTCCCAACAAAGGATTCTTTCATGCCTGATAATCATCCTTAAAATATGCATCTTTTTTATACATCTCCTTGAGGTGTTCAAACCCTAAGGTCTCCACTTGGAATTCCTATACAATCAAACTCCTCTTGCTCAAAGTATCTGCAACTTTGTTAGTAGTTCCAGCAATATGTTTAATAACAAAAGTAAAATTCTTCATAAATTCTACCCATTTAGCATGTCTCTGATTCAACTTTTCTTGCCTAGTAATAAATTGCAAAGCTTGATTATCACTTTACAAGACAAATTCTTTAGGAATTAGATAGTGTCTCCACTTCTTCAAAGCTTGAATCACTGCATAAAATTATTTGTCATATGTGGAATACTTCTTCTTGGTGTCATTCAGCTTCTCACTGAAATAAGAAACTGGCCTATTATCCTAACTCAAGACTGCTCCAATAGCTAATCCACTTGCATCACATCTCACCTGAAATGTTTTTCCAAAATCTGGCAAGACCAGAATTGGTTGTTCTGTGATCTTCTCCTTCAACACTTTGAAACTTTTTTCATCTTCCTCTGTCCAATTAAAAGACTTGTGTTTCTTCTTCACGGTGTCTAGCATGGGTGCACATATACCACTGAAATTTATGATAAACTTTCTATAAAAACTTTCTAACCCATGAAAACTTCTTGCCTCAAATATGCTGCTTTGTGATGGCCATTCTATGATTGATCTCACCTTTTATGGATCCATCTTCAATTCATTTGAAGAAATCACAAAACCCAAATATATGAGTTCCTTCTTCATAAAAGAACTTTTCTTCAAATTTATTAGCAACTTCTCTTGATGCGACTTTTCCATCACTGATGTCAAATGTCTTAAGTGTTCTCCCTTTGTCTTACTAAAGATTAGTATGTCATCCATATATACTATGAAAAAATTTCCTATGAAGTCTTTCAATACTTCATTCATCAATCTCATAAATGTGATTGGTTCATTTGTCAACCCAAATGGCATGACCAGCCATTCAAACAATCCTTCATTTGTCTTGAATATTGTTTTCCATTCATCTCCCTCTCTCATTCTTATTTGATGATATCCACTCTTCAAGTCTATCTTGGAAAAATAGCTCGCTCCACTCAAACAATCCATCAAGTCATCCATCCTTGGTAAAGGAAATATGTACCTAATGGTTATCTTGTTGATGGCTCGAGAATCTGTACACTTTATCC
Organism: Picea sitchensis; assembly: GCA_010110895.2. NCBI lineage: Eukaryota > Viridiplantae > Streptophyta > Pinopsida > Pinales > Pinaceae > Picea > Picea sitchensis. Next base: position 161,081 of record SNQJ01S0026245.1, on the reverse strand, counting down.
ATCCTCCATCCTTCTTCAGACTTAACACAGTCGGTACTCTTCATGGGCTTAGGTTTTCCCTGACTAAACCTTTATCCAACAACTCATGGATTTGATTTTTTACTTCCTCATTCTCTCTAGGTGTCAACCTATAAGCTGCTTTGTTTGGTAAACTAGCTCCTGGAATAAGGTAAATATGATGGCTTATACTCCTAAAGGGTGGCAATGAGTGAGGTAATTCATCCACTACTATGTCAGCAAAGTTTTCTAACAATTCCTGGATTTCTTCAGGAAAATCTTCTACAGAAGTATTTGTAAGGATAACTCTAGGCTTCCTCACTACAACAAACTGCATTTCTTTTTCCTTCTTCACTTCATTCAACAGTTCCTTCCCGCTCATGAGAAGTATACTTGAACTAGCTTCCCTCTTTTGCTCTTTGTCTTCTATTGGTAACAACATATGTTTCCTACCATTATTTTCTAGGGTATAAGTATTCTTCCTTCCATCATGAATAAATTTTCTATCAAACTGCCATGGTCTCCCCAACAAAATATGACAGACATCCATAAGAATTACATCACATAATATTTCATCCTTATAACCTCCTATTTTAAATTCAACTTCGCATTGTTGAATTACCATTACTTGATGTCCTTTCTGCAACCATGATACCTTGTATGGGTTTGGATGTGCAGTTGTGTTCAACTCTATTTTCTCCACCATCTCTATGGATACTAGATTGTCAGTTCTCCCACTGTCTATGATCACCTTGCAAACTTTGTCCTTCGTCTTGCAAGCAATTATGAACAGACTTGTTCGTTGAACTGGTTCCTCCATCTCCTCATCATGAGGTTCTTTCCTCCTTCTACTGCTTCTTCTTCCACATGCTTCTGTGCTTCAGCAATGTGTGCTTCACCTCCCCCTTCTTTCTTTCTCTTGGGACATTCCCAAGACTTGTGCCCTGATTTTCCACAGGTATAACATCTAACTTCACCTCCTCTGGCTCTTTCTCTTCCTCTTCCTCTGGAAAAAGAGATTCTTCCTCCATGTTGTCCTTATTTAGAACTTCCACCTTTATCATGGTGACTATGTTGTTTGTCAGCTTCATGCTTCGGCTTCTGGAAATTCTCTCTGGCGGTTCCCTTACCTCTACTTGAATTTCCTCCTCTGCTTCGTTGGCTTTGCTTCCTGGCCAATTTCTCTTCATATTTTAGGGCTTCTTGATAAGCATCCTCGATTGTACTAACCGACATCATGTTGATCTCCTCTTGTATTTCATATCTCAACCCATTGATATATCTGGCTGTATTTTCATCCTCATTTTATTTCTGTCTAGCCCTGATGTTCAGTCTGTAAAATTCCTCAATGTACTCCTTCACTGATAATCTATTATGTCTCAGGTTCTGCAATCTTCTGAATAGATTGATTTGATAGTCCTTTGGGATAAATTTGGCCTTCATATTGGCTACCATCCTATCCCAGTTCTTAATTTTTTGCTTACCATTGCTCCTGCGTTCGACCTGCAGTTCATCCCACCATAGTGCTGCATGACCCTTCAGTCTTGTGACTGCATGCTTCACCATATTGTCTTCTTCGATATCTTTGTAAGCGAAGTACTTGTCCATAGCACATATCCAATATAACAATTCTTCAACTTCCAAATTGCCTTCATACATTGGCACCTCTATTCTTTCTCTGGCTCCTATCTTTGAATCAGATTTTATTAAGCGATCTTGTGTAGCATCCTCTACTACATTTTCTTCGACCTCTATCTCTTCACTCTCATATTCACTAATATCTGCAGCATCTGGTGCTCTTTTCTGCATTGTTTCCATGGTGTCCAGTCTCATTCGAAGTCGCCTCATTTATTCTTCCATTTCTACATTCGCTCTACGCCTTCTGGGTGGCATGATTCCACTACGTCACCTACAAACAAAAATCAAATTCTTGATACCACAATTGATACCAACTTACCTCCTTTGCTTGTTGTCTGCAAAAAGTCTCAATACCAGCTCTGATACCACCTGGTGCAGCCCCCCTACTCCCCCGTAGGGATACATGACCTCCCAGTCAAAGGATCTTTGATTCTTGTGTCATATGACTCTTTGGAACCTTAATGGTCCCCTTCTGTATCTAAACACAGGCCCCTTCGGCTCCTTTGTGCAGGTCTGACAGCACCCGCAACCTTCCCTTTCTCTCTCCTGTGAAATCTCAGAGTACTGGGTGTTAGCTCTTTTTCTGATAAGCCCCCTCTCGATGTGACCTTGGGTGGTGACTTCACGTGACCACACAATTACGGCCCACCCTCAATGTTTTAAATTTCGCACAACTCCTACCCTCGAAATGCTACAGGATCGTTGATCTCACGATCTTGACGATACTATCTGAACTGATGGTTTAGATCTATGCTTTTCAAATCTACGGACCAGATCAACCCCTTCTAGATCAATGGTTGAGATCTCTTCGCGATTCCGGACTTCAGGGTTTTGAAATCTCAAACCCTTCTTTATTCCGTACTTCAACCTCCCGGAGCTGACGATCTGGGAACACTTGTCCTCACAATCAACATTCTTGTCTTCACTTTAGGTGTTTGTCTTTTCAACTTAGATCCATGGTCTTGTGTCCCCATTCTCGATCGATGTTTGAGATCTCCTTCAGGTCTTCGGACTTCTGAGATCTCAAATCTCAAACTTCACCCTTCTTCCCAATGCCTTTTATCTAAAGGATATAATCCACTAACGCATGTCCACTTAATCTGACGGTCAAGGATTACTTCGGGTCTTTACCTAGATTACATGGATTTATGCCACGTATCTCTTAAATCCCACGACTCTGAATCACTTCAGGACTTTACCTAGAGTTCACGGATTCACGCCACGTCTCCCTTAGATCTGTCGGTCCAGATTCACTTCAGATCTTTGAGTTTCGACAATCTCATATCTCAATTGAAACCCCCTACAGTTTACCCAGATCTCACGATCTATTGACAAGTGTCCCCGTGCATATCGATGAATCTCAACTCTTTGGCTATTCGGGCTTCGGGTGTTTCAACGTTTCACCTTTTTCCTTCCTCTAGATCTCACGACCCACAGACACGTATCCTCTTGGATCTAATGGTCCAGATTCTCTCTGGCCCTTCAACTCTCCGCACTTCATAAATCTCAAGTTTCAAACTTGCCTCCTCCTGGACCCATGGTATATGACGGCTCAAATTCGCCCTAGGTGATCCGACGCTTCAATCTTACCTCAAACAATCTAATGGCTTAGATCTGTTCCTATTGATCGAATGCCTAAGATTCTACTTCGGCTCTCCGGTCTTTGGAAATATCAAATCCTCAACCTTGATGAGCTCTCTCTCCTGAATGTGTGAAGCACTAAGGCTCATGCACTTTACAAAGATCAGACGACTGTTGATCTTTTACACAGTGATCCAATGACCACTGTCGCTCCTCCTCCTGAGCTTCTAATTTCTTCCGACTAGAATATTTATCAGTCTTCAAAGGTTTCGAACCTTTGATCCTCATGCGAGTCTGACTCTTGGATCTGGTCAACACTTCTGAAAAGTGTTATCTCTTCTGATATTGATGCTTAAAGGATTCTGACTTCCCATGCACTCCTTGCATTCTTGGGATTTCGATAACTCAGATCAAAGGATTTCTTGAAAAGAAATTCTTCTCACCCACCTGGCATTCCTCTGTTCTGGTACTTCGACACTTGGTCACTTCTTGACGTTGTGCACTCCTTGCACTTGGTCTAAGTTTCCTTTTTTCTCTATGAACTGCTCTAAGTCGCTCTGAAACTCAATCAACGTGCTCCTTGCATTCGAGATGCACACCTTGCATACAAGTTTCATAAGAGAAACAATTGAAACGTATCAGTTTCGTCACAGACTCATACGATCAACTTCTCGAACGATCATACATGAACGAAAATGAACTAAACCACACACACAGAATATCACATTCATTCAATCATACATCAAAATGAAAACAGTCCAAGATTTGGGACAATTCTGTCTATTATATTCATTCATGAAACAAATTACATATATTTCTTCTACTCTACTATGTTCTATTGATCTCTCTAATCTCTATCTTATCATCTCCTAATACTTTTACAATGCAACAACAAAATATCTAAGTATCGGCCCCACGAGCTCTTGTCGTCCTGTCTATAACCTATCCTATCAAACTCTTAATGGTTACCTACTCTACACTATTACAATAACTAATAGTTATTTCCAAATAAGATTCAACACTTTATATCTGCAACCCCTTATAGTCCTTCACGACTTTACAAACATGACATATTTAAAAATGTTGCTTTCAAAAATATCTCAATAACTCGATTTAATTCTAAGTTAATTTCTTATTTGAAACGTTGTTATGTTGATATGTCATTCCTTTGCCTCCACGTTTGCGTCTTTGACTTTGAAGGCGATTCTCCATCACCTATCAAACCTCCATTGCACCCTCATCCTAGCATAAGAAGCATACCTGTAGAACCACATGTGTCTTTACAACCTGAGATTTTAGTCAATCATGGATGGAATGAAATAATTAATGATCCTCAACCTCATCATCATGGATGTTCTACTATATATATCCCATTACCTCTACCTCCTCTTAAGAATCCATTTCAACTTGTTGTTTCCATGGATTTACATGCATTATCTTCTCATCAACTCAATAAAAACAAAGCTTTAGCTCAGGGACCTTAACCTAACAAAGGGAAGCAACTTGTCATGTCACCTAGTTTTGATTCAACTTCCCATTTTGTTACCTCACATTATATTCCCAAAAAGCATGAGCCTAGGAATATCTAAGTCTTACTTTGTTCCTTACCCATGTAGGGGTATGAAGAGAATTTTTTTGGTTGCAATTCAGAATTGAATTAATAAAAAAACATTGTTGGTTTTGATATCAATTTTGGACTTGATGTGTAATATTGTTTCAAATTTGTCTTATAATTATTTCTTAAATCTTATATAAATTTTTGTTACAAGATTTTTTTATTTTTCTTTGATAAAACCCCCAAACACATAAAACAACATTAGGCCCAAGTACGTATTGCTTGAGGACTAATTGATATTTTTGTAAAGACTATAAACATAGGGTAATAATCATGCATATCTTGCCTTAGCCTAGCAAGATTCAAAAATGTTGTTATAAGGACATCAATTCCTTTTCATCAACATCTCCCTAGTCTTGTATTGGCATCTCGAGATAGTTTGTAGTTATACTTGTTGGACATGGTCTTATGTTGTCATTGATTTAAATAAGGGCTAATATGAATTTATTATCTAGACAAGTATCCGGCTATACCAGTTGCAGGAATCGACAGTAAAGAATGAAGAAACGATGTTGATTGTTGGATCAAAACAAAATCATGATCAAATGGCTCGGATCTCTTTACACGAGTTTGTTGAGCAACCAAAAAATGGCTAAGTATAATATTCTATTGATATCACTTAAAAATTTCTAAGTATTGTTCATTATAGAGGTAACGAAAGTTGGGCTTACATTTTGATGACATCTAAGAACAGATATGAGTCTAGGAGTCTGAGATTCCACGAACCTGAGAAAAATCACCTAAATGTTTTTCAAAGTATAGGTTCATATTGGAGGCTACGAAAGTTGGGCATGAATTTTGATGACACCCGAGAATACATGTGAGTCCAGAGTCCGAGATTCTGTGAACCCATCACATAAAATAATTATAACTAAAATTCCATATTTAAAATGAATGAGAAATGTCCACTCAACAGTTTATTGTATCTGAATCGTCGATCTGTCTAAAGCACCTATATAAACTAGATCCATCCACTCAACACTTGATAATATCCAAACTGATGATTTAATTAAACTCAATGATAAGAAATGAAAAGGAATACATGCGATTCTGCAAGTCCTCCACATAAAATAATTCTAAGTAAAAAGTCTAGTTTTGAAATGAATGAGGATTGTCCACTCAGCGGTTGATTAAATCCAAGCCATGGATCTATCTCAAGCACCTAGGAAAGCCAGGATCGTCCATTCAGCACCTAATTAAAACCAAACCGTCAAACCAAGGTGCAATAAATATCATGGGAGGTTCATATCTAACCATTCATCAGGACGATAGATATACGGTGGAGATGTAGCGTGCATCGTCAAAAGGAGAAGAGGTTAATGTGAAGGTTGGAATCTATGTAGGTGGTTTGTAAATTACCACAATAGACACGTGGTAGCATCATGTGAACACGGATACCCTGATAGTGGGTTTCTAAAACCATTATGATCACCCATGCCACTAAAATGGATACCACAAGTGGTAAGTAGTAATTGTAAGTTTTAAACCTGTGAAGTAAAGCAATGCTTATAGATTCTTAAGCAAAACAGAATTTAATCAATGGCTAATTCACATAGTACACAGAGATTTATATCGGAAACCCTCAACCAAGAAAACCTTTCTTATATTCATTATATCGAATTTCACCATTCACCATACAATATATACAATGTTTTTAGGTATTCTGTAGATACAAAAACCCTAATCCCTTAATCCGGGATTAATTTACAAAACCACTAAAAATAGCAAAAAACCACCCAAAAAATAAATTTTCGGGTGTTGCCCCGAACGCTGCACGTAACCAAGAAGGGGAATACCTGCCCCCCCTCCCCCCTGAGACCCCCTAGGAAAGTGCCCAGTGAACATGACACAAAGATCACTACTAGAGGTATCGTCAGACACAGTTGTCATATCTGACGCGCCCACACACACACATGCAAAGAATATAACACATGCCCAACATTCTCCCACTTGTTGTTTTC